>JACEGR010002761.1:0-120153 GCA_014170235.1 Listronotus bonariensis
TATTTTATCTTAAAATTGGTACATTGACCCACACCAAATATACATAAGAAGCTATTAGCCTCAACAAACACTTTTGTAATGAACAATTTTTTTTTTTTAATTTGCAAGAAAACGTTGAGTTTTTAATTACCTCATCCCCCACCCCGGAGAAAATCTAAGTTTCTAAAGCGAATCTTCTATCGGTATTTTTGTCATGATTTTAACAAAATTATATCGTCAAATGACAAGTTTCGCAAACATATCTGCTTTTTTCATCTAATTAGAGGCATCTTAAAGTTATGTATAAAAAAATGTACAGTAAAAAAAATCAACCGACTTCACTTTTTTGAAAAATACTGGGTGATTCAAAAATCGATCACGAAACTTAAGGGGTGATTCTACTTGACAAAATAAGGTTAGAGCTTCATATAAATTTTTTTCAAAATGTCATTCGTTTTCGAGTTACAAGCCGTCAGAGTTCAATTTGTATTTTAATTTTTTCGCGATATTGCATTTATTTTTTAACCAATCCAGTTAATATTTGGCCCACAAATCAAGCTTTGCAGATTCTAAAATTTTCAGACAAAAGTCCTTGTTTTAAATACCGCCAGAGGGCACTTTACCTAAAACTTAAATTTTATTTACATCAAACTTTTTATTTTGACAAATATCGCAAAGCTGGGGCGCCATTTTATAGACAATCAAAACTTAAAAATAAGGTACTCTTTATTAAAACCAATAAACCTCACCGTTTAGACACCAATAGACATCAAAGTTTTCATCAATTTCAATCAAATTGCCTACATACATACGGGGTGTCCAGTAACTCAACCGACAAACCTCACCAAACGATTATACAACAAAAAATAAGAAAAAAACTTCATATAAATGGCGCCTCCAGCTTTGCGATATTTGTCAAAATAAAAAGTTATGATGTAAATAAATTTTAAGTTTTAGGTAAAATGCCCTCTGGCGGTATTTAAAAACAGTACTTTTGTCTTAAAATTTTAGAATCTGCAAAGCTCGATTTGTGTACCAAATATCAACAGGATTGGTTAAATATAAATGCAATATGGCGAAAAACCAAAATAAAAATTGATGGCTTGTAACTCGAAAACGAATGACATTTTGAAAAATATTTATATGAAGCTCTATCCTTATTTTGTAAAGTAGAATCACCCCTTAAATTTCGTGATTGATTTTTGAATTACCCTGTATGGATAAATTTGGGATTTGCCCGGATATTCCAACTGAATAATTATTCTAAAACTGACCTACTTCTTTTACAGTGCTTGGCGGCTGGTTCCTCCATAATGAATAGAGAAGCTGAAAGTACTGCAATGCGCCCACTAGCCAAGGCTGTTACAAAGAGTTTAGAAAATGTTCGAAACCTTCTAAGAGATGCTTGCCTAAGAAACAACACACCAAACGGTCCAATAATATTAGATTCCAATGACATTTTTACAGAAATGCTATTAGAAAGCCTAAAAATATTTGATAGGCTTTTTGCAGAATTCGAACTGGCTTATGTAAGTGCAATGGTTCCTGTTAAATCCACACAAGAATACGAATTACAAGAACTAATAGGCGTTCTGTTTTCGGAGACACTGCAGCGATCGTTAAAAATGAAACTTTTGACTCAAGAAATGATTGACGACTGTGATCCAGCACTAATGTTCACAATACCTCGACTTGCTATCGTCAGTGGCCTTCTAATTTACCCCAACGGACCTTTGTGTATCGATAAACCTGTAGAAAAAATGAGTGAAATGTTCAGACCTTTTAGAACTCTTTTACTAAAAATTCGGGAATTAATTTGGATTTTAAATAAACGTGAACTTTATATGCTCGAAAAACTTCTTTGTGATAATGAACAGATTGACGATGTCAAATCGGTTAGTGACATGAATGTAAATATTAATGAAGACGATTTTATTGACAAATTTTATAACGATTTTCCATTTTGCCAAGAGCAGTTATTTAATCAGGATTTAAGTAATTTAAGTGCGGATGAAAAAGAAATACCTGAAAATAAACAACGAAATATACGCGAAATTGACTTGCCTTTAGAAGGACCTTCAACTTCAGGATATTTAATTCCTAAAAACGTAGTACGCAATACTATAATAGCTTCTTCAGCCTCTCCAAATCCGCGTGCACATTCGGATTCAGTAGAATCGCCTCCAGATCATGATTCTTTAGAAGTAATATCAGCAGCTGCTGCTACATTATCCTCCATTCTAAATATAAACGAAACATTACAAAAGAAACAAAGTAATGACTTGGAATCTCCTGATGATTCGGGAATTTGCACTGAAACAACGAGTTTGGATCGGTCACCCAGTCTTGAAATAAATGAATCCAGAAAGTGCAACTGTAATACCAGATCAGCTTCATGTTGCCAAAATAAAAATAATTTAAGTCCATACTCGCAAAGTTCTGCAGATCACAGGCGATTATGTAGAGTAAACGCAAAAACTAAAGTACCTAGTTCTGCTTTGTTAGATAGAAAAAAGACTCCTGTTGTTAATACTTTATCCAATGACGATTCTAGGTCGAGTAGTTCAGAAACATCCTCATTTAATAGCAATTGTGCCGATGATGAGGAAATTGCCTATGCAATTCAAGCAGCTGAACTTGCTAGTCGAGAGGAACTTAGGGCTAAGTACAGGTAATATTTAAAAATTATTGTTACCAACAATTCTTTAATATGCCCCCATTTTTTCCGGTTTTTGAAGTATCTTTTTAAATCCCTGGTAATACTTTGATGAAACAAGTCCAAATCATAGGTGTAATAGCCGCCCGTGATCTTAAAAACGTCATTCTGTTAACTTGGGTGATATGATCAAAGTTCTTTAAATCTGCAGGTATTTTGGTACCTTTTCAATAAGCTCTATATCTTTTCATAAGAGAACTCATATACACGGTGGTCCATAAGTAATGGGCCGAAATTCGACTGGAGAATTGTGACCTTAAAATATTGCGATTTAACTAAACTTACCACAGTGAAAAAGTTGATAATTGAGATGCAGGCAGTCAAAACATTTTGAATTTTGTAATAAGACTCGGTATTTAGGGGTTTTCTGACATGAGCTATTTATTATCAGATGTTAATTTTTAGGTGTTAATTACAGAACGTCATCTACACAACTTTGAATTTCTCTGAAACGTCTCAACTTTATTGTGCTACTCTGTATGTACCATTTAAGTTAACCAGTAAATTCCCCTGTGCTTTCTACACAAAAATGGTGTTTTTTGTAAGAATGGCTCATCTAAGCCACCATTTTTAAGATATTTGCATTTAAGTGGTTTAGTGCAACCAAAAATATATGGATAATTACATTAAATCATTCTTTTATGATGAGGCAGTTGTTGTTATGACTCATTCGCTGTTTTAAAAAGCATTTTTGGGTTGCACTAAATAAGTAAATGGCGAATATCTAAAAAACGGTTGCTCAGAGCGATTTTTACAATGTAAACCTTTTTTGTATATTGTATAAAGCATTGGAGAGCTTAAGATTTTACTCGGATGGTACATACAGGGAAGCACAAAAAGTTGCAATTGCAATAAAATTATTAATTTTGCTAATAAAAAAAAAACTAATACATTATTCAAAAAGAATATTGAAGCAAATAAAGCCAATTTTTTATCTAAAAAGTGGGACATATTACCTAGATTGGCTAAACTTGATCTTGCATTGGGATTTATGTGTAAAGGAAAGAGATTAAAAAAGCATAACATTGCTTTATTCTAATGTATCATACCACTGTTTGTATTCAACTGATTTGGACGGGTAGATCAGGTGCGACATTAGTTTGGAGGGGTAAGTCGGCGGTACACGCGTGTCCCGCTACTTTGTCATCATAATCAGGATAGAGACGATCATGCAAAATTGTCACATTTGTATAAAGAGTCAATGTATTTTGGAATACACACAACCGTAATTTACGCGCTAGCATTGACTTTTTATACAAATGTGTCAGTTTTGCATGATCGTCTGTATTACAGTATAGAAATGTTACACTCCGAGTGACTAGTACATACTAAAGCCACACCCTCTACTTGATGCCGTGGAATTTAAGGAATGGCAATTCTCTATCCAGCTTCAATATACAATAAATTGTTTTTATTCTCACGCTCTTTATAAAACCTAGACCCAAGGTTCTCGTTAGCCAATCTATACCAGATTCTAATGCGAAATTGCGAAAAATTGTTAATTATTTGATTAGCCCCCGCCCCAGAGAAAATCCAATTTTCAAGGAGAATATTTTTTGTCGACTTGACCAAAAAATCATAAAGTTTGCATAATTATTTGATAATATTTGATCAAATTTCCAAAAAACACAGACAAAGGATTCGGTTTTCACACTTAGATTTTCTTTGGGATGTGGGTTATAAGAAAAAACAACTTCTTTCAAATTCAAAAATACAAATTTTCTTTACCAAACAGTTCCTCTTGTTAGCTTCTAATAGATATTTATTATGGATCCTATGTCGTAGATTATGGATAAAAAAATTTGAAAATCCTGAATAAAATTGCGTGTTTTTGTGCTGGTTCAGAGAGAAGAATGAGACGCGTTACTGGTCCTGGAAATTTGTCCATTACATTTTATCTCTCTCTGGTTTAACGCAAGTTCCTATAACTATGTCTCTGTCATTTATCATGGGAGGTAATCGCAGAGGGTGCAATCATCGCCTTTTCATGGTTGCAAAGTTGATACAATTTCTGCATGTAATCTTTAATGTCTTTCTTTGGCTAAAACCTGAATATACTATATACCAAGAATCGAATATTTTTAAGTTGACAACGCTGATGCAGGAGTCACGCCGAAATGTTATTCGATATTTGTGTTTGATATTTTTTAATGGCCGATTTGTTTGGACAGTTTGTTTACATTTTTTCTGATTTATTGTGTGTTTCGTGGTTTTTTACCTTTAATTGGACTTTGAATATTGACTTTTATTAGTGATCACAGCGTATATATTAAATTTGTGCTTTTCAACAGATAATTTAAGGTAATATTGACATGGATATCTGTAAGAAAAAATCTTCATGAAAACCAAATAAATGACATTTTAATTAGATGTGTGTAGTTATTAAAATAAACCCCAATAATTTATATTAATAGGAAACAAAAACAAGTTCCTAATTTTAAAAGCAAATGGCACAGCTATATAATTTGAATTTATAGGGCAAACGATAAAGTCGACTCACGCGCCATCTGCGTTTACCTTCCTTGAAGACAGACAAGGAAGGCCCAGCAGCTATCTCTCTCTCCGATAATTTATTTACATTTAGTTGCTTGTCTCATTGTTGTCTCTGGCTGGTTTTTTTAATGTGACATATGTTATTTGGTTTCAGATCAAGCGAAGACCTAATTCACCGACTATTTGTGTGCATTGCTGGTGTAGCGGACCAACTTCAAACAAATTTTGCTTGTGATCTACGAAATATCTTGAAATCAGTTTTTCTAATAAACGCCTCCGATGCCACAGTTAGTCCACCAAAGTCCTTAGAAACTGCTTCTTTAGAAGCCTCCATGGAATACCATCCAACAGAAGATCAAGTTATCGAAAATAACGAATTTTCTGTTGATCCCAATATCCTTGCCCAGGAAGCGCTATTTGATACTAATGTTTATTTTCACCTTGAGACTGAAGGTTGTCCTGTGACTGACTATACAAACCATCCCAGACAGTATCAAATAGACGATCGTAGTCTGTCCTCGCTTAGCTCCGATTTAAATAGATATGCTTCTTTACGAGAAGATATTGCTTATTTAGATACAGGAGGACCACCACATTCCCACGAATCTGGAATGCGTGAGAATCGTCCAGAAGTGATTGAAAGACCACCGGACTGGATACCTGACGTACAAGCGCCGAAATGTATGAGTTGTGGTTCTAATTTTACAGTCATGAAAAGGAGGCACCATTGCAGGAATTGTGGTAAAGTTTTTTGTGCAAGATGTTCAGCCAACAGTGTTCCATTGCCAAAGTACGGACTTGTTAAGCCGGTGAGAGTCTGTAATAAATGTTTTATGTACAATTTAACCCCTTTTACTATACATTAGCCTATTTCAATATCTTTAGACTACAATTATAGTCTTGGATTCGAATTAGAAGCGATCTTTACCTTTCTGCTTACGAGGTAAAAACAGTTTTATGGCAAATATACTATTTAAATGAACATGTCGCCAAAGGGTTGTCTAATAAATGATGGTGAAGGCTATGATTCATTTAGAAAATGTGTCACCCTGTATAAGGTCTATTCTTAATTGTATAATCTACATGACAACAACAATATACAATAATATATAACTTATTCTTTCATATAAAGTCGTGGGAAATTTTTTCATTTTACACTTTAAAAAATATAATAATTTTTTGGTACATTCTGTATTATTTAAAAATACATATTTTATTGACCTACATTCAAATGTATACAGATTGGATAATGGAAACCTGCGCCTGGACTCCGTATTTCGCCAAGAAAGAAATTTCTTCTCTATTTTCTATTTCCTGTCTATTTCGAACTCCGTAAAGTCTTTCGGCTCGTTCCGCACTCACGAATTGACAACACGAACGCCTGGAAATAGAAAGGCGACTTGGATCTTTCTTGTCATTTATCCTGTTCTATTGTATGGCGTTTTGTATAAAGTGATCTCGCTCTTCTTACCTGCTGGACGTTTGTTTACATTCTTGTATAAGCGGGTGTTTGCGGGAACAGTTGACGACATTGCAATTTGTGATCGCAATAATAAACAAATTTTTATTTAGTGTTTTGTGGAAATATTATATTTGTTTATGTTATGTTGTTATATTGTGTTTTGTTTAAACTTTAACACTTAGACGAGGTGTAAGCTCACAAATTATTTTTTTCATTAAATCCATGCAATCTAAAACACCGCTTAATTTCCACTTTTGTCAATTCAAAGGGATTAATAATATATATTATCCCGCTAACTCTCTCTTTTTACACGCAAATTTTGTCGCTGTCTTCTCTATATTTTGTATACAAAATAGATATTTATTTCTTTTCTACTTACATATTTCTAATTTACATCTCTTTTCTTTACACAGAAACCCTCTTCCAAGATCAAGTTTAGCCAATCTGTATAAGAAAATAGGGGTTGATATTATACGGTGTGTTAAAAATTTTCAGGTTATTTGTTTAAATTAAATAAGCCTATACCATATTTATTTAGACAATTCATTTACGACACATTTATTTAGATGCCATATTGGATAAAACAATTTTAGCCGGTAAGCAGCAGAATAAAGGTCGCTTCCTAGTCGGATCTCCTACTATTATTTTTAAAATATTTTTAAGGCAGTGTACTTATGAGTTGTGAGATTTTTTCCCTATTTTATTTTACCTTTTTGCCTATTTTTAATATGATAATTATTGATATCGTGTATTGCTTTTATTTATGTTTATTTATAAGTTTTAAAATCATTTTTGCCGTTTATTGAATTTCCTGATTTATTGCTCAACTGTCAAATTTGGGTTTTTAATTACTTGCAAGGATATTTTTACAATATATTTTATATATACCTCCCAAATAGCTGATATGTATATTTTGAAATTTCATATTATTTGTATAAATTGTAGTTTTTTCTGTGTAGTAAATTATAGTAATTAGGCAAATTATTTTTATAAAGACAGGTTTATATTTTCAAAACTGTTAATAATAAAAACCATTTATAACTATTAGCATTTCAAATTTTGCCTTACCATAATTTTTAATATATCTATAGAATAATAGTTTTACATAGAAGTAGGAGTTTTAAAAATACAATTTTCTATAAGTTCAGAGAATAAGCGTCATAAAACTATAATTAAAACATTTTAGTTGATTTAATTTGCCGTCCTCGCCTATTTGTTACCAATTTCTTTTTTAAAGCGTTTCTTAGGGTTTCCCTTATATACGTTTTTTACAATTTACACATTAATTTTATATAAGTATACTTTTATATAAACTCACACTAATAAATAATTTAATACAAGACATTAACATTTGGAGAAGATTTGACATGAGTTGATTTGACAGAGTCTACATGAGAAAATATAAAGAAAATATCATACCGGATGATGCATCGCCGGGCGGCACATAGGAAATCCCATGTAATTTTTAATGGGGTCAATTATTGGCTCCCCTAATTATTTTAGAGAAAAATTTTGTTTATTGAAGAGCATGCAAATCTACGTCCATGGTAAAAACTTTAGATTTTTGAGTTGAAAAATGCTATTTCTGCAGAATGCAATAAAATTTCAATTTACCAGTTAGCCAATGTAAGAAGACAATTTTATGAACGTCTGGGTTATTGTCTAGCAGTCAATGGAGGAATATTTGAAAATTTTCTTAAATCTTAAGTTTATTTCCAACATATTAATTATTGTAATAATGTTAATAATTTATTGAAGCATGTAAATATTATAAATGTCATAAGTTCTTGAAATTTGTTACTCTAGTTTAGTTTAACTTAACTTAATTCGTTTGTATAAATACAACTTTAATCTTTTCACTGTACGATTTTTTGATAATAATAAAGCACTAAATTTCAAAATGACAACGTAATGTCACGCTAACTGGTATTTTTATTGTTGTTCATAAATATGAGGCGATAATAATGTAACAATTTTTAAAAATATATTAGCATCTAACTAGCAAACGGGTTAACCGAAAAATCTAAAGTTTTTACCATGGACGTAGATTTGCATGCTCTTCAATAAACTTCAATAGAATTTTTCTCTAAAATAATTAGGAGAGCCAATAATTGACCCCATTAAAAATTACATGGGATTTCCTATATTCCCCGGCCGGCGATGCATCACCCGCTATAGGATAAGTCATGAAATGCATTAATATCTTAATTTTGCTTTAACTTAATTAAATTAATTCGATCTAGTGACGTCACGAAGGGTACCAAAACGAACATTTCTGACAAAAAATGAACACCACTGATTTTTGTGCAAGATTTATATTTGTAACCAATTAAAAATACAGCTTTTTTGGCTTTTAATTTTTCTCCTCGGTTAATAAGTATCATTAACATTTAAGGCAATGAATTGTTATATAAAAAATTATTTTTATTTTTTTTTATATTTATTGGTGATCTAGGGATAATAAATTAAGTGCATTATAATTGAATACGTATAATAAGTGATTAAAAAATTCTACATAAGTGGCGTACTTTTTTATCAGAAATATTCTCGAGACGCCACTGTCCAAGTAAATTTCTTTAAATCAAATCTAAATAAGCCTTTTAATGCTACAACTAACATTGTTAATTTCATCATCATCAAATGAGGAATAATTAAGATATTATTACAAGAACTATTTTTTTAAAGTTTACCATGGTCTATCTGTGTCTTTTCTAAATATTTTATAAACTACCCTGTACGTACTTAGGACTGTAATGTTAGACCTAAGTTTTACTAAAACTCAAGCTTCAAATAAATAAATTGTGTCAGTGACATCCAGGTAAATAAGAGCTAAGCGTGACTTTCATCATTTCTTGTTATCACATTTTATAAAGGTGGGAATAAATTAAAAAGTAGATTTCATCGTTCATTTTTTATTTCATATGTAGTTTGGTTTTTTAAATATTCGTTTTTAGTTACATGGTGTAAAAATATTTAAGAAATAATTATTTTGTCAAATATCTTCCGAGCGCTAGAAGATACCGGACCGAAATTTAATAGCCTGTAAGTTTGAAATGAATATTTTATAAAGCAAAATCAGATACAAAAATAGTATATTTTGTAATAGAGAGATATGGGTACTTTGGTTACCGCATAAGTTCGTTATTTACGTAAGGCGCTATTTAAATACCGCATACGGTATTTAGTGTTTGTTTTTAGAGATATGGAAGACGCCGTATTACGAACGGTTAATTACACCTGTCTGCGAATTTACCAAATTAAAAAGCAAATGATCCTTAATTGTGTGAATACTAAAGTTTTTCCCGTTATTTTAAACACATTTTACTGTAAATTTTCCCACTTTTCCAGATGAACTTTGACTAAGACATTCTTTCAGAAAGCCAGGTCATTGTCGACCGACAATCTTAACCTTTTCGTTTCTTTTCCACCTGCAACATTTATCCAAAAATAAAAAAGCAAGACTTTATCAAAGATTAGTAGTTTAACTTTACTCTGTGGCTCTATTACAAAAATATTTGTAGAAATCGTCGAAATAAATAATATAACCTTAAAAAATAAACAAAGAAAAATATTGTGCGCATGGCAATTCTATTCGCTATTTTAAATAGCACGCGGCGTTATCAGCCCGCAAATTACTCCATGCGGTAACGTTATTACCACCAGCGACGGTAAAAATCGAATCGCGCATAACTTAACTGTCATAATAGTGCTTACGTTAATACCGCATGACGTTACAGCACCACCCATATCTCTCTAATATGTAGGTAAAGCTAAATATTTTCTGACGATGGTAGAGTTGGCTGGACTTTGCTGCAAGATCATATTTCCGGACTGGTGGTTGCTGGTTAGCATACTCTACCCTCGTCCGAAAAAAATTGCTTAATACAGGGTGTCCCCACTCTATTTATACACGAATTAACTTTGCCCCTGTACAAGATGTAAAAATAAACTTACTATAAGAAATGTTTATTTGGATTCACTCTTTTATTACTAGTGACTGTTAATATACAAAATTTTTACTCTAAGAAATTCTAAATCAAATATATATTTCACACTATATGTCATTTATTGTTGGTTTTTGAGAAATCAGCATTAAAGCTGATATACTTATTAGCGATTAAAAGTGAATGATATTTTGGTAGCAATTATTTTAAAATATTCTGTCAGTGTTAGAGTGACAAATAATATAATCACAGGTAATTAATTATTTTGCATTGTAGAACTACTAATTGGTAAGTCAGCTATTTCGTTCATTTTAAATACAAATTTATTTACTTAACGTCAAAACCAGCAATAACTGACGTATTGCTGTTTTTTTTAGTGAAATTAAGTAAATATGTGTCTAAAATAAACTAAATTGCTGACATCCTAGCAGTAGTTCTTACAATGAAAGGTAATAAATTACATGTTATTATATTATTTGTCACCCTGACAGTGGCAGAAATATTTACAAATAATAGAAACCAAAATTTTATTTTATTTCGTTACTTTTTATCATTGATAGGTGTATCAGCTTATTGCTGATATCTCAAAACCAGCAATAATTGACGTATAGTGCCTTATACATTTCTGATGTAGAATGTGATACAGAGTAACAATTTGGGTAATTTTCTAGAACTCCGATTTTGACGAAATTTGGTATACGGGGTTTTTTTTGGGTGCTGATCACGAATCTGGCGGAAACGTTTCGTTCTTGAGATACTCACCATCAGACTTGAAATTTAAACTAATCCTATTATTACAATATACCCCCTTCTTTTGCACACAATTCTTGATTTAAAGCAAAAGTGGCACACAATATTTGATTTTCACCTTTTAAAACCCCGTTTTTTTACGTATTTTACATTATTTTTGCATTAAATTGCATAGCTATACTTTGACTTATTTTAATCCCAGTGTGCCATGAAGCCCTATGTGTATGTATGGTTGCCGCATTATTAAAGAAAAGCAATGCAATTTAATGCAAAAATAATGTAAAAAATGTAGAAAAACGGGGTTTTCAAAGGTGAAAATCAAATATTGTGTGACACTTTAGCTTTAAATCAAGAATTGTGTGCAAAAAGAAGGGGTAATATAGTGAAAATAAGCTTAGTTCAAATTTGAACTTTGATGATGAATATCTCGAGAACGAAACGTTTCCGCCAAAAAATCTTTCAGATTCGTGATCAGCGCACCAAAAAACCCCGTATACCAAATTTTGTTAAAATCGGAGTTGCCGCTGGTTTCTAGAAAATTACCCAAATTTGTTAAAATATGTTCCATTTAAAAAAGCTACTTGACAATGAAAATATGTTTTTGAGACACCTTGTATATTAACTAGTACTGTCAATAGGAAGAGTATATTTAAAGAAACATTTTCTATTTTAAGTTTATTATTGTATCTTGTACAGGGGCGAAGATATTTGCTGTATAAATAGAGTTGGTAGAGGAGGTATATTGTCATGTTTTGTTGATTGACTTTGACAAATATCAACAGTGAATATTTAAGCATAACAAACGCTGAACCCAGACCAGGAATATTTTTCCGAAAGCTAAAGTATACGTTGCCTAGCAACGCCTTCTACTACAGCATTATTACATTTTGGGGATAAGAAAACTTGTTGGAAATATGTAGATGCCTGTCCGATCGGAGAAATAATATTTGATACTAAGAGATCCCCTGTTTAATTTATTCCCAATCTGTATAACACCCTGTATACCTATAAACCCGATTGTTTTTTTTTGTTGTAGATTTTTTTTGCAGAGAGATAAATATAAATATTGTTCAGTAGTGCTGTAACAGACTGGCACGTTATTTAAGGCTAACTTTTTTAACGTATGTGTTTTTTGTTATCGTTTTTATCTTAATATCTTGGGTTGTTTAAAGGAAAGGCTTCGTTACTACCAAATGTTAACATACAAAACAATTTATCCGTTTAATAAAAAAAACGTGGTTAGTAAGATTTTTAGACATCAGACTCAAACACTCTTTTAGAATTTAGTTCGGGACCTGATCATACATACAGTGGCGGCAAACTAATTGGAAACGATACTTTGCTCTCAGAATTTGCATTTTTTTGTAAGTCGAAAAATAAATTAATAGAAATAAGTACATTTGTGATTATTTATAAAAATAAAAAAGTTAAGAGTACAATGAAAGTATCATTAAAATAAAATTTGCAAATTTCTCGTTATACATTTCTGTATAAAAATTATTAAATTGTTTTTTAAATATCGATTAGTTTGCCGCCACTGTATATCAAAATTAGAGTATATTCAGATTGTGATGGGATATGGAAAGCTGTGCGTGTTATTTTGAATTAGACAAAAATTACAGTATTAGATCGAATTCTCAACTTTTAAAGATAATTAACAAATTAAAGATAATGCAGGTCTTCTAAATATGCTCTAGTTTTTATTCAAAAATAAAGATGTATTTTAGTTATTTACACTTTTTATTTGTTAGAATTTAATTGACATCATTCGATGCATTGCTATATTAGTTACAAAAATCGTGATTTGTAATATCACTACCCTTGTATATAAAAAATAAAAGCGAACTACCCGGTACCGGTGTCCAAAATAAGAAATTTTTTTTGCTCTTTTCTTTCAACTGTCTGTCGACCGATTAGGTTTGTAAGAGAACATATGGATAAAAACTTACTCTTAATAAAAATTTTGCTTGTAAAAAATATGATTCTCGAAGAGAAAATGTTGATTTTGTATACATGATGGCAAAAACTTGAAAACGTAATTTGTTTCTAGAGTAAACTGCCTTTATTTTTGATTTTTAAGCAAAATATCATCTAGAAAATTTATTTAAAATAGCATTTTGAATTAATTTAATTAATGTTACAGAGGTATCAAAAACTTTCATAATTTGCTTTTGAGACACTTGCTTCTCCCCAAATTCATACACAACACAAATTTTCAGTTCAGTTCACTCGTGGAGAAAAATCATTTTTCAAGTTTTTGCAGACCCCTTATGCAAAATCAACATTTTCTTTTCGTGTATATTATTTTTTATAAGCAAAAGTTTTTATTAGGAATTACTTTTTTCAAAAATGATATTTTTGGTCAATTTATACTGTTGTAAACCCCATTCGTGAACAGCAGAGTTGGGTCGTATTCTGAATAGTATTCAGAATACATTTTTTGGTATTCGAATAATATTCTAAATAGTGTTCAGAATACATTTTGCCGGTATTCGAGTATTCGAATACATTGGTGTGTTTGGTATTCGGTATTTGGCAGAATACTTCTTTGGTTTTTGATTAGTATTCGGGATTCTGTATTCGAATACTTTAACAGTATTCGACGAATACTTTTTTGAGTATTCGAATACCGGCGTTCCGAGTATTCGAATACCGAAATGTGGAAGCAGTATTCAAATACCAAAATTATCATGATTGGTATACTAAAAGGACACAAATATACGGAAAACCGAGGTGAGGACCTTTTTTTTATATATTCATGAATACCAAGTATTCAAATACTTTTTTCTTCCAAATATTCGGTATTCGAATACTTTTTTCCGGTATTCGTATTCGTATTCCAATACCGATTTTCAGTATTCGACCCAACTCTGGTGGACAGTCTGTATAAACTTTGTTAAGACTGTTAAACATTGCTTTAATTTTGTTTAACCCTAACGTTCTTAATGTATTAAGGGTCATGCAAATTAAATATTCAATATTGGAACTTGTTATTAATAAATATATAAAATTGTTTAAATTAGCTAACAATAGTGTTTTTTCCAGCAGTTAATATGGTGACATTAACTATATATTAAATATACAGGGTGTCTCAACTCTATTAACACATAAAATTACATTGTCTGTGCACAAAATACAAAAACAAATTTGAAACTAAAAATATACTCGTTAACGGTAAAAAGTAAAGTAAGAAAATAACATTTTAGTTATAATTATATGAAAATATTTCTGTTATTGCCAGAATGACATATGTTATCATATAATTTGTCACTATAAAGCCATGTACAGACTTGGATACAATCGGGACAACATTGTCGGCCGACTGTATCTTGTTCAAAAAATTTTCAGCAACAAAGTTGGCCAACATTTGCAGATACAAGTTTTTCGCGTCCACACTAGTTTTAAAGCTCGTACAAACCTGCCGAAGTTTTCCATATTAAAGGGAAAACAGGCGACTTGCCGATTCATTGGATGAAAACGCCCACCGATGTTGCCATGGCGTTTGCAACAAGTCGGCCGACCGATGTGCAACATTCAAGATACAGTCGGCCAACAAATGTTTTCGCCGATTGTATCCAAGTCTGTTCGTGGCTTAATAGTAACAGAGTTATATTATTAATAAATAATAGTCTAAAAACTAAAAAACACGCTTTTATATGCAACCGAACTAAAAATTAGAAAATAATTTTTCATTACAAAGAGTTTGTCACTTCAGAGTTAAAAGCGTGGGGTGCATTTTACTATTTTTTCATAACTTTTCCCTCATAGATATTTGCAAATAGAATAATTATAACATTTAATATATTAAGCACCCCACGCTTTTATTCTAAAGTGACAAACTCTTTGTAATGAAAAATTATTTTCTAATTTTTAGTTCGGTTGCATATAAAAGCGTGTTTTTTTAGTTTTTTTAAACTATTATTTATTTTTCATTTTTTAGTTCGATATATCAATTAGTTTTTTAAAAATAAATGCTCCAGTTTATTCACTAAAAAATTCCTTCGCCATTTTGTCAAGAGACACAGAGGATCTGTAAAGGAATTTATTTATCCTGGCGGTCCTAATCAGGATAACGGGATACTGTTTTTAAATTATTGCATTGTCATCGGTCCTTGATACGTGTGCAAAGTTTCAAAGAAATTGAATCGCTGGAAGTTGGTAAAAATTAGGCTCAAAGATTCCTGTACATAGATAGATAGATAGATAGTTACAACCCAAGCTAATAAAAGCGTGTTAATAAAAATGAGGGGTAAACCACTTATGAATTGTGGTGTACAAGCAGATGGAATTGTATGGAATTATGTCGAAATATGTGAAATTGTGGATAGCAAATTGGAATTGCTATGGAATTATGGTGGCATTGTGTGTAATTATATGTAATTGTATTGGAAATTTACCTTGTTTTTTGCATTTGTTGCAAAATAAAACCTTTTTTGTTCTTCAATTTTTTTATGACAAAAACTTAGAAAAAGGGCAAAAAAAGGCTTTGATCCGCCACCTAATATCATTAATTTATAAAATTAAAGTGGAAGTGTGAACTTGTGGCGGAATTATGTGGAATTGTTATGAAATTTTGTTGAATTGTGGTGGAATTATATGAAAATGTGGAATTGTGGTTTACACATTTTCATCAGTGGTTTACCTTTCGTTTAAAAATAATTAGAACCAAAATAATATTTTTCTTTCTTTACTTGTTACCGTTTATGACTACATGGACATGCTGTTGATTTTTTAAAAATCTGCAATAATTGATGAATAGTATAATACCTATATATTTTTTGCTGTAGAATTTAATATAGAGTCAAAATATGTTCAAATATACAGGGTTTTTCTTTAAAAAATTATTGCTATTGGATATTTTAAACTTACTTTTAATACATTTTAAATATAGCGATGTGTTGGATCCGATGATTTTTGTTGAAAAGTAACTTTTAAGTGACAGAAACTATGCTTACCTTTTTATTTAATGTACTGAACTATTTTGTGATAACTGTATATGTTATTTGTAACGGTTTATGGGATTATCGTATCCAATAAATATTATTTTTCACACATTTATTGTTTTTGTTTGTTGTTAATTCCTTAAAACTTCTGTATTAAAGCCAAAATAATTAGTATATTACATTACAAGTGTGAATAATGATTAATTTTACTCAAGTGGGATTATTTTTGCATTAGGCGTCAGCTGAGTGCGACAAACCCACTAGTGTAGGAAAGTCATTTTCACACAAGGATTTTTTTATCTTTATGAAATCTCACGAAGGCTTATGCCTAAATACAGTGAGGTTACTGGATGTTTAACCCATTATTGTCGTGTTTCGTCAACGTTATCCGAGCACTGAAACATGCAGTTTTTGCATTTCACAGCACCTTTTAGACAACGCGATAGTGCTACCACGGACGTTATTTGTAAATAACTACTACCTAGAAAGTAATGTACAGGGTGGGTCAAATTCGACGCTTTTGATAGGAAACTCATGTTTCTGTAGGTTTTACAAAAAAACTGACCCCCATTTGCGAGGCTTAAATTTCAAGCCAAATTTACTAGTGAAAACCGCAATTCGCTATCTTGCGTCGTTTACTCGCTACAGCATGTTTCCTAATTTCTTGCGTTTTCTTTAATCCTCTTATAACTTTTTTATTTTTTAATATTTTTTAATTCTGTAAAAACATTTCTACAGCAACTTTTTATGCAGATTGCAAATGGTTTACCGTCATTGCAGTCAATAAAAAACAAAAGTTATAACAAGATTGTTTAAAGTAAAACATAATTACTTTTTTCATGGCCTACTATCTAACCAATATCAGTCATAAATGACAAAATATGCAATATTTCCGAAACGGCTAAGAAGAAATATAAAGTGTAACACATTTTTGAAACGGTAATTTTTAAACCATTTTAATAGTGAAAAAATATACTTTTTAAAATTTCCAAAAATAAATAGGTCAAAAATGTGCCACCCTAGAAAAAAAATAAAATCATATCGGCAATCTGCATAAAAAGTTGCTGCAGAAATATTTTTACAGAATTAAAACATATTTGAAAATAAAAAAATTATAAAGGATTAAAGAAAAAGCAAGAAATTAAGAAACACGCTGTAGCGAGTAAACGACGCAAGATAGCGAATTGCGGTTTCCACTAGTAAATTTGGCTTAAAATTTGAGCCTCGCAAGTAGGGGTCAGTTTTTTGTAAAACATACAGAAACATGAATTTCCTATTAAGTTTCGAATCTGGCTCAACCTGTACACTATTTTTCCTACGACCACAAATTATTCACCAAAAATATTTGTTTTTGTTTATTTGTCTTTACAAAAAATATAAGAAAACAATTGAAAACTTTGCAACACTAGGGTGATATATACTTTTCCTCACTGCGCTATATTATACTCTTTGACAATATTTTTATATCCAAAATTACCTACCTAGGCAGTAACTTTCATCGTTTTAGAATTAATAAAGGTCCTCACTTAAAAATACTGCATGGTTTTTTAATAGTAATTTATGTAACAAGTGCTTAAAATGATACTTTACTACTAAAGGCACTTTATGTATGTGTTACATGCTATATTTTTTCCACGACCAAAATACCATTTTATACATGTTTTATTTATTTCAAAACCTATCAATTTAAATGGTAATTTTCTAGAAAACTGCGGCAACTCCGATTTTGACGAAATTTGGTATACGTGTTTTTTTGAAGCGCTGATCACGAATCTAAAAGAACTTTTTGGCGGAAACGTTTCGTTCTTAAGATATTCATCATCAGACTTGAATTTTGAACTAATCCTATTTTTACAATATTTCCCCTTCTTTTTGCACACAATTCTTGATTTAAAGCTAAAGGGCACACAATATTTGATTTTTACCTGTTTAAAACCCCATTTTTTTACGTATTTTACATTATTTTTGCATTAAATAGCATAGCTATACTTTGAATCATTTCAATCCCAGTGTGCCATGAAGCCCTATGTGTATGTATGGTTGCCGCATTATCAAAGAAGAGCCACGCAATTTAATTCAAAAATAATGTAAAAAACGTAGAAAAACGGGGTTTTAAAAGGTAAAAGTCAAATATTGTGTGACACTTTAGCTTTAAATCAAGAATTGTGTGCAAAAAGAAGGGAGAATATAGTGAAAATAAGCTTAGTTCAAATTTGAACTTTGATGATGAATATCTCGAGAACGAAACGTTTCCGCCAAAAAATATTTCAGATTCGTGATCAGCACCCCAAAAACCCCCGTATCCCAAATTTCGTTAAAATCGGAGTTTCCGCAGGTTTCTAGAAAATTACCAGATAGATAGATATTAGATAGGTATAGGATCATCTCAGGTAATAAGATTCAGAAAGTAATGGAGGATCCAAAAATACGAAAATATACAGGGTGTTCCATTTAAAATATCAAAGATGATGCCACTTTTTGGTATAAGCGTCAACGCCGCATCCTTAAAAATATTTTAGAACGTTAGATCACAAGCAACTACTATGTTGCCAAATTTTTTAAAAATCCGATGTCCCGTTTTTCTAAAGTTATTAAAGGTCAAAGTTTCATAATTGTAGGGTGAATTTCTTATTTTTCTAGATCTACAGTCTTTACCTGCATTATGTGCCAAAAACCACATTCAATATTTTTTTTTTTTTAAAGATGGAATATTTTATTACATAGAAAATGCTGATATGTCTAGATTTAAAATGCTATTTTATGAAAAACGGTCCAAGATATCGATTCAAATAAGGTATACCTTTTTGGTAGATAGGAAAAAGATGTCAATGTCAAATTTGTCACCTGTGTCAAAAATGCATCCAAAAAACGTCAAAAAAATTGACTCACCATGTATAATCTCGACTTACTGAACAGCCGTTTACATTTATAAAGAAGCACTAGTATTAAGTTATAATTCAAATAAGTTTTTTATTCTTACTTTGAAGGTCAATATCTCCCACACTGTGATATATTCCTAACGAAGCAAGATAGAACTTTTTTCTATGAAGTACTAACTTTATTCTTGCTCACTCTATCACCCCTATCATTTATGACCTCACCTTTCCAGACACCCTGTATATAAATTAAGTTAATTGTCTAGAAAGTTGCGGAAACTCCGATTTTGACGAAATTTGGTATACTGGAGTTTTTGGGGCCCTGATCATGAATCTGAAATTTTTCCAGAATTTTTTGGAAACGTTTCGTTCTCAAGACAAAGTTGAAATTCCCTCTAACCTTATTTTCACTATATTCCCTCTTTTTGCATATAATTCTTGATTTAAAGCTAAAGTGGCTCACAATATTAGATTTTTTCCTTTAAAAACCCGTTTTTTTATGTATTTTACACCTTTTATTAAATAAATAGCGAAAGTTCCCGCGCAGCAAGCCATGCACACACTGCGCCGGCGCATCCTCTATAATCTGCTACGTTTGAAAGTGAAGCTATGCAATTTAATGCAACAAAAGTGTAAAATGCGTAGAAAATGGTGTTTTCAAAGGTGAAAATCAAATATTGTGTCACTGTAGTTTAGCACGCAGCGTTTAGCAAAGGGGAAATATGGGGGAAATAATGTGATAATTAAGTTAGTTTGATTTTCAACTTTGATAATGGATATCTCGGGAACGAAACGTTTTAGAAAAAAGTTCTTTCAGATTAGTGATCAGCGTCCCAAAAACCGTTGATACCAAAAATAACCACATTATACCCCCAGAAATTAAAATTAGCTACGCCAAAGACTTATGAAATTACAGCCACAGTGTACCAAATCTACCAGTTGTTTAATCAATACCGCACCAAGGAAACCTGAAGTTTTACATAACTAATAATGACTGCCGCTGACGTGCCATGACAATTTTGTGATATTTTTCAAATATTATATTTTAGGATTTCTATTTAATATTTTAATTTTAATTCTACACAATGGATGAAAGTGATTTTAGTGATAATCAGGAGGAAGGGGAAGAGGGATTAGAAGAGGTTTTAGATCCAGACAATCCTGAACATGCTTTCGCTATTATTGAAAGAGATTATACAAAGGTAAAATAATAAAAATGCCTAATTTTCGTAGTTGTTTTGCATATCGGAGACCACGCCGGTTTTGACGATTGTTTTTTGCTTACAATGGGTGGTAATTATTTACAATCCGGACGCATCGCCAATTTTAATTAAATTTAGTATGCGGGGGTTTTTGGGGTGCTGATTACGAATCTGAAAGAATTTTAAGTCGGACACATTTTGTTCCCGAGATATTCATCATCAGACTTAACCAAAACTAACCTAAATTCTAAATTCACTATTTCTCCCTTTTTGCACCCAATTCTTGAATTTTCTGCTAAATTGGTACTTAATATTTTATTTCCACCTCTAAAAACCCAATTTTTCTATTTATTTTACTCATTTTGATTGAAAGTGAAGCTTGGCAATGTTATGGAAAACATGGGTAAAATAAATGGAAATATGGGGTTTTAGAGTTGAACATTAAATATTGGATACCAACTTAGATATCAAGCAAGAATTGAGTGCAAAAGAAAGAGGAAATAGTGAATTTAGGTTAGTTTTGGTTATCAAGTCTGATGATGAATATCTCGAGAACAAAACGAGTCCGCCTAAAAATTCTTCAGATTTGTGCTCAGCGCCCCAAAACCCCGTATACAAAATTTCATTAAAATCGGCGATGCGTCCGGTTTACAAAATTACCCAATTGGTTTTTGGGGCGCTGCGTACGAATCTTCCAATATCAAACTTAAATGGGAAACGAACCTTAGTTCTCTATATTTCCCTATCTTTTTGGATGCAATTTTTGAGTTAAAACACCTAATTGGCTCACAATATTTTATAGAAACCTTTTAAAAACCTGTTTTTTTGTTTCGTATACCCATTTTTGCATTTAATTGCCAAGCTTCACTTTTAATCAAAAATGAACGAAAGGAAGAATGAAAAAAAATAAATAAAATGTTATACTCTAAAAAGAATTTTTAGTGGACAACGTTTCGTCCTTGAGATATTCACCATTAAACTTGAAAAACAATTCAACATCTTTTAACTCCATTTTTTTAATACAAGTCTTGTGTTTTTCACTTAACTGGCACATATGATTTTATGCACCTTTGAAAGTTCGTTATTTATTTATTTTACACATTTTTGCATTTCAATTAATTTCAAAGCTTCACTTTTAATCATTTCTATTGCAGTACCCATGTTTGCCGTCATGGTTAGTTCTGGTTAGTTAAAAAATGTGTAAAATAAATAAAACAAAAAAACGGGCTTTTCAAAAGTGTTTATGAAATATTGAAATTATAAATAAGGTTTAAATCAAGAATTATGGCTAAAAGAAGAGGCAATATAGTAAAAATAAGTTAAAGTTTGATGATGGATATCTTGAGAACAAAATGTTGCTGACTAAGAGCACGTTCAGATTCGTGATCAGCTCTTCAAAAAATTCCATGTATGCAAAAAAAAATCAGACCTGGTGCCCGATAAGTAAACATTTACCGTATGCATGTAAAGACATAATAAAAACTATTCTCTTTTAGACTGTAACAGAAATTGAACAAAACCCAGAAGCCGCACAATTTGCTGATGATTTTAATAAACTATTTGAGGCCTTCTTTCTCACCTATAGTAAACAAAAAGATGCAGAAGAACAAAACACATTTTACCAAAAGATATATCTACAAAAATCTCAGCTGGACGCTGCGATTAAACTTGCAGATGAAGACAAGAAAACAATTGACACGCTTAAGGAAGAAATTGATAAAGCATGGAAATTGGCAGATGCAGCACATGCTAGAGAGCAGCTTGCTCAAGAAATAATCGATAACTTAAGAAGCCAAGTGGAGAATCTTAATGCTGAAATTGAGTTCAAAAACAAAATGAATCAAGATTCTGAAGAGTAAGTGTTGAAAATTACATTTTTAAAAGCATTTTTACGGCCGTATTTACCAAGCTCTGACAAATATTTATGAGTCTGATAGCCTGCTGACAGCCGTATTCACCAATCTCTGATAAATATTTGTCAGACTGATAGCCGTTTGACTATCAGATAAAGTGACGTTACCTTTTATATTTTCAAAGAAAAACTTGAGTGATTTGAGCTCTGTTTGTTAATTTTTTTCTTTTTGGCGGATGAGTTAGTTGTAACATTTAATATGAAGTCAATATGTAGTAAATGCCAGCTTAAAAAAAAAAATATTATCAGAAATATAAATCTTAGCAAACAAATAACTATCAGGCTGACAACTATGAGAATGGTGAATACGGCCGTTAAAAAGCAGGCTATTAGCCTGATAAATATTTGTCAGAGCTTGGTGAATACTAGGGATGCGACATCGAAAGAAAACATCAATTGCGACATCGAAAGCGACTATCGATGGCAACGATACATCGAACAAGTAACATCGATGTTTCTTAAACATTCTGGAAAAGATGACACATCGGTTTTGCTTTGTTGGATTGTCTTGTCGGGAAAACATTTATTTTGAAATATGAGAAAAAAAGTTGATTTTAAAATTACCTTCCCTCCTAGAAAAAAATTGGTTTGAAACGGGAATCCTCTCTCTAAATTGTTTTCATAAATTAGGTCTAATTTTATCGTCAAATCGAAAATTTCATAAAAATATTGTAGAGTGAAAAAAATTCATCTGGCTACAGTTTTTTAAATAGAGATAATTTTGCTAAATTTAAGATTTGTTGACAACATTTCTACCAAAAAATTAATTAAAAATGTCAAAGTTGTTTATAAAAATGCTTCTCTTTAGGCCAATAGATTCTGATATATAGGGTGATTTAAAAATCGATCACGAAACTTAAGAGGGTGATTCTACTTGACAAAATAAGGGTAGAGCTTCATATCAATTTTTTCAAAATGTCATTCGTTTTCGAGTTACAAGCCGTCAAAGTTCAATTTTTATTTTTGTTTTTTTCGCTATATTGCATTTATTTTTTAACCAATCCAATTAATATTTGGCATACAAATCGAGCTTTGCAGATTCTAAAATTTTAAGACAAACGTACTTTCTTTAAATACCGCCAGAGGGCACTTTACCTAAAACTTAAAATTTATTTACATCATAACTTTTTATTTTGACAGATATCGCAGAGCTGGGGCGCCATTTTATAGACAATCAAAACCTAAAAAATAAGGTACTCTTTATTAAAGTCGATAAACCTCACCGTTTAGGCACCAATAG
Source organism: Listronotus bonariensis (assembly GCA_014170235.1). Taxonomy (NCBI): domain Eukaryota; kingdom Metazoa; phylum Arthropoda; class Insecta; order Coleoptera; family Curculionidae; genus Listronotus; species Listronotus bonariensis. The sequence continues at coordinate 23,518 of JACEGR010002761.1, forward strand.
ACATCAAAGTTTTCATCAATTTCAATCAAATTACCTACATATATACGTAAAAATAAATGCAATATAGCGAAAAAACAAAATAAAAATTGAACTTTGACGGCTTGTAACTCGAAAACGAATGACATTTCGAAAAAATTGATATGAAGCTCTACCCTTATTTTGTCAAGTAGAATCACCCCCTTAAGTTTCGTGATCGATTTTTGAATCACCCTGTATATTTGGAGTGGGTCTCATGTCTCAATTTTTAGATAAAAAATAAATAAAAATCTTAGTTGCTCAAAATAGTTTCGTCGTTTGATACGAAACCTGATATTATGATAAAAATTAAATTTTATTATTTATTATAACCTCCATAAGCTTCAACGATTTTTTTGGGATGGGAATAAAGGTCTGACCACACATAACCGCAACGACCCCGCAGCCGTGCGTCTCGCTGATGAAATGCAGGGGGATGCGGTGAAAACAGTTTTGTATTTAATAAAATTGCAGTAATATGAGTCTGTTAGGCTACGCTTTAAATTATGCCTGATCGTAAAATAAGTCTTTCCAAATAAAGTAATACAGTTTTACCAATAGATAATTCAAATTAAGCTTGCAACATTCATCCATTTTAGGGAAGAACTAATTCTAAAACAGGTATTTATCAATCGGTTATGTTGACGTTTAAACAATGTATTATACGTCAAAGTTGTCACCAATATTACCGCGGTTATAATTGGTTAAACGCCTAAAATTGATTATTGTTAAAAAGCCCTCATCGGCATAATTTTGAACTAGTATAAGAGTCCATTACAAGTTTTCTTGTTGTTGTGGCAGTTAATATCGTGTTTTTTAAATAATTTTTATAATTTATTGAATAAATGCAATAAAAATAAAAGAAGAATTAGTCTACAATTTATCCTAAGTGTTTTGGTGGTTGTCATCATAGATTCTGTAAACAATTCTGCCATGAAGCAAAACGTGCAAAGTCGGATTTGTTATGCCTGCAGTTTATAGTGTAAATATTCAAGAATTTTACGTTTTGTCACTTTATATAAAATTATGCGGAACGTTAGCTGGTAATTTTGCTTCTCTTTGTTTTATTTAGGTTTTTAGACTAGGATGCCTAATATTTTTGTATGAAATTTTTGTTTTCAAAAGTGCTTGCTTCTAGCCGAGACGCAGAGCCAATATCGTATATTTCTGTAAATATGATAAATATTTTTGACACGACAGGTGCAATCACCTTTTTGCTGCTCCTTAGCCCAGAATTTCCCTATACTTTACACACTCAAAATTTGGATAAAAGGGAACATAAATATCTGGGAAAATTTGTTTTTTTTTTTTTTTTAGTCAAGGAGAATATGCATACATAAAACAATAAGCTCAGCGTGAAAAAAAAATGGTTTTTATATAAAAGTTGCTTTTTGAATTTTTTCCGGAATTAATCTGTCGCCAACTTTCCGCTACCATTATGGATACGGACTCGGTGCGGCCTTGGTGCGTTTATGTGTGGTCAAACTTTAGTTGGTACTTTGGATTTACTGCGATTTTCTTCCTTGGTTTTTAAACTGCAGTAAGCGTTGTGTTGATTAGAAATAATTTTTTTTTAACCAGATCTTTTATCAAGTTGTTTTAAGGTTACAATAATAATATATTCCAAACTTCTTTCTTGCAGTTTAAATGGTATCCACTAGCCAGAACTAAACAAAAATTAAATTATAATTCATTGATTCCAATCACTATTATATTGATTAAATTTACACCAAGAAAACAAAAATGGATTCTTTTTTCTTTCCTTCTAAATTTAACTTTTGGGAAAAGCATGCATATATAAGGGCTAGCGTCGGAAATGACTAAACCGAAAGCATGAAAACCTTGGTTAAATTCATTATACACTATATTTATTTTTAGGACCAAGCGCAGCTGAAACTCCTGCGCGCTAAAAGAGCTAAAAAGAAAAACTAGAATCAGATCTAACGGAAGCGAGGCATACAAACTTGAAGTTAAAGAGGCAACCATTCACGATCTAAATACTACGGTTAGCACGAACACGTTAAGAAAACTACATGATTGGAGACGGAAGTAAAGGAGCAAAAAATAGCAACCGAAAAATATTGAAGGAAAATGACCAAAATGTTATCAAGTTGTCAAAGCTTCCAAGATGATCATAATTCTGTGTTCTCTATGAATTTGATAAAGGCGCAAGAAACAGTTTCAAACAAAAACTAATTGATCTAAAGGTCAGTTTGAAGGTAATTTCAACAAATCGGCGTGAAGAAAAAGTTGTTCTATAAAAGTTCTGCGCATAGTTCAAAACGTAATGGGCAACCACATCAGATATTAAATTGGTCAGTCATCTGCCAAGATTTGAGCGGTATGTGCATTATGGCGAGTTAGAGTAAAAATACACGTATTTTTGGTGTAGGAAAATAACACGCTGGTAAGGATTTTTTAATTCTTTCATTTCTGTAAATGATTTCGACTGGGCTTGTCTAAAATCCGCGCTGCCAGGACGCCTCCATCTGCGTCCTCTGCGCTATGCCAGGCCCTAGTCTTGGCAGCGACTGGCAGTCCTGTTTGCCCCAAGACCAGCATCTGAAGAAATGTTAATGTAGATGTGAATTTGTAACATATATTTGGAACCATAAACACTGGGGCCCCCAAGTCTTGGGGTTTGGGGAAAACAAAATTAATTTAAGGTTTTGAAAATGCAGAATTTAGGAAGAATAACTTTTTCGTTAAATGAAAATAAAAAAAAGTTTTCCATATAATGCGAACTTACGTAGAGACACACACAAATTTAATCTCTGATAAAGTAATTTGAATTTTAGTCGCAAGAAGACGAAATCACCCGCTTAAAAACGAAATAGGTAAAATTTGTAAAACGAAAGATGGTTTGGAAAAGCGTGTTCTGGCTATTAATCAAGAAAAGGACGAACTGACTATGGATAAGGCCAACATGCGTCAACGTATTGCAGTTCTAGAACGAGAAATTGATGATTACAAACGATTTGCCGATGAAGATAAAAGAGCGACCGAAACCATCATAAAAGAAAAGGATGTATTAAATAAACCATACAAAGGCAAACAAGTTGTGGCTCGGGATCAACTAAAACTTATTCAGATCCAAGATCAGAGTAAGAAAAAGCTAGAGTTAGAGTTGGATACGTTTTTCCTGAAAGCGGAAGGCAAAAAAGACGATTCATCAGTTGGAGAGAGAAAGGGATAAGCTAGCAGAAGACCAACTTGAGCTTACCAAGACTATAGAGGACAATATGGACGAGATCCGTGGAAAGAAGGTAACATATTATTTATTATTTACTAAATTATGGTGTTTTAGATGGTATTTGATTTAGCTTTTACTGTAAGCATAACACAATCAAAAATAAATTATATTCTGACAGAACAAAGTTCAAAATTGTCGCTGTGACCACCAGTCACTTGTTTTCCGTAGGACACTTTAATTGTCTCGTAGAATATAGTAATAATATGACTTAATGATTGTGTGACTCTGTTAGTAGTCATCCTGCCTTCTAACTAAAGACGTACTTTATGTGCACGTTTTCTGGTTTTAACTTTAAAACTAACATGTTACTCCTTAAAGTACTTTGTTCATTACTTATCTTATAGATATTAGAAGCTAACTTTTTACATCTAATAATGTGGCATAATTTATAAAATATATTGCTACAGAGAAGACCCAAAACCTATACAAATATTTTTGTAAATAACATAATATACACGTTCAGCCAAATTAAAAGGTATATAGACCAGTAAAGCAAGACATAAAGCAGGAATGATACAGCATTTTTTTACATGCCGGCATTTTTTCTCTAATCTCCACCTGATAGTGTTCTACACGCGTTAGACTCCTTTCCACGCTTTGCCTGTGAACCTTTTTATTTGGCTAAACGTGTATAACTTAGTAAATAAAAGTATTTGACTTTAATAGTAGGATCAAATACACTTAGATCCATAATTTTATTGGGCGATGGTTCTCTTTTTGATTTATAGGGTAAGGGTTGTGAATTATTTAAATAATTAATTGTAGGCGCACATATTCGACTTGAAGAAAAGTATTACTGAACAAGAAAATAAAATTCGACAACAGCAAAACATTTATGAAGCGATTCGTGCCGATAGAAACTCTTTGCAAAAGTCACTTCAGGAATCCACAGCAGAAGCGGGAGAATTAAAGAAAAAACTAAAAATAATTTTTCATCAAACCGAACAGCTTAAGGAAGATATTGCAATGAAAGAGAAACTTTTAATAAAAGACGAAAATATGATGAGAAAAATTACTAAAGAAAAGGAAAACCTAAAGTAAGTAAATATTAGTTTGTTATTTTCAAACAATACTGTTAATGTTCCTAAAATCTTGCCTCAGAATTTATATAGAAACGTTTTCAACGGCTTTTATAATGTCGTGTTAACCCTAATCTAAGGGTTTAAGCTAGTGGCGACTCGCGGGTCTAAAAACAGGTGTAGTGCAGGAAGGGAAAAAAGCGCATTCACCATTTTAGCAAAATTGAAAATACTCAACTATTAAAAATCTAAGTAAAAAGTCTTGATATCTAAACTTCCCCAAATTTTATACACCAAATCAATCCCTTGCAGCAAATTTATCAATTATATCTTTATAAAATGGTTGAGTTTTTATCAGTTACTGTAGAAGCTCCTTTTGAATAGAAATATTGGCCAAAGATAAAAGTCTATCTTGGGATATAGTGTTTCTTAAGAAAGTTTTTAAACGCTTAAGACAAGAAAAACTCCGTTCCACTGACACGCTTGTCGACGGTATCGTTAAAATTAGAGAAAAAGTTTATACGCCTCGGTAAAAATGTCTTTATTTGCGCCAACTTGTTTCACTAACTGCTGCAATGAAATGTTTCTATACATTTCATCAGCAAATATTAGGTCAAGTTTATTTTTGAGCTGCTGATTTTTTCAAAAGTGATTTGGCATATATCTCTAATAAATTTTGAAAAGAGTCAGTGGAAAAAGTTTGGTTATACTGGCCAAACTTTGCCGTATCAGCAAGACAAGAAATTGTAGTTTGTAACAATCTTCGAATTTTACTTCCATTTCCATCAAAATATGATCTAATATTTTATAGAGAAGTGCTCTGTACTGTCCTTTAATGTCTAAACGGAAACAACCGAAATAATACTTGAAAACCAACGAAACGACCAAAACCTATACTATCTTTTTAAGGCTAGCGATCTACCAAGCAATACACTTGATACTCCCACCCGCAATTCTGGCCGCCGGCACGTGTAGCGTTGTCATGGCAACGGAGCGTCAAAGCGTAAACAAAACTCCGCATGAAGTGTATACTTTGGTCCGTTTTATATTTGCAATACAAATACACTTGCGCGGATTGCGATGTCGCGTTGCCGAAAGCGGAGGAAAGCGACTCGCGCCAGCGTTTAATTTATATGCTAGGTTTTTCATGGCGAATTTTACAAATAAGGAATAGAAATGAGAAAAATAAATTGAATAACAGTAATATGTTTTTTTATGGTTTATTATTTATTTTTGGTGAAGTGGCACTTCACTTACTACACCTGAATAGCCGCCACTGGTTTAAGCACAGATTTTATATGGGGTTGAAGTCTTAGCTAAAATAAATTATTTGAATCAAACCAATGAGCAAGATCAATGTAATAGGAGTAACTCTTTTAGAAGACCCTTAATTGTTATGAAATTTAACTTTCAAAATTGTATGCATTGAAAGCACAGTAATTAAAATGTGTAAAATAAGTCCAAGCTTTTCATTTGCTTTTTTCCTTTATATTTAGAATATTTAGAATCTATAGAACATAAAACCTGTTGTTGCTGATGGTTTTCTTGAATCTAAACTTCCAAATCTTTAAAACCTTTGCAATAAACTACATCATTTTAGACTGAATAATACGTTAATTTTACATTTTACACCTTTGTCTAGTGTAAGTAAAAAAAACGTATGCACTGGTTTAAAAAGTTAGTTAAAACAACAAAAAATGTATTGCATTGAAGAGATTTTCACTTTTATTTTAGAATTGAGGTAATGGCAGGTTTAGATCAAATACGATCTCTTAAAGAAGAAATCAAAGAACAGAAGGATGAAGAGAAACGATTGCACAAAACTATTTTGGAACACGAGAGGACTATAAGAGCCCAAATAAAAGATATGGAGCAACTAATGAATGAAAGAGATGTTCTAGGTTCTCAGCTCGTAAGAAGAAATGATGAAATAGCTCTTTTAAATGAGAAAATTAAGATCTTACAGTCTACATTATGTCGAGGTATTCTATTAAAAAATATGTTTGTTTTGATAATGGAATTTTATATTTTATAGTTGGTTAAACTATGAATGTAAAAAGAAAGTTTTTGCAAAAAACAGATATTTAATCTTATAAACATTACTTTTGGGAATAACATAAAATGACGTTAACACATTTCATATATAGCAAAAGCCACTAAAAAGATTTCTCTTTGAATCACAAAAAGTTTAATCTGTTATACACTGGCTAGTGTATAAAAGATTAAGCCGCTAAGGTAGTTGTCGTGGTAACCTTGGAATACACCAGGCCGAGGAAAAGTGCAAAGATTTTTGGGGATTAAAAACAAGAAAATACACTTTGTTAAGAAATTAAAAAAACATCTAGAAATTGTTTGAGGATTCCATAAAGAAATACATCATGTGAAATTTTTCATATTTTCATATATTATTTAAGTGGTAAAGTTGGTCCTAACTGCTCATTTTCAATTGTTTAAATGAATATAACTTGATAAATATTAATTTAAAAATTAGTCAAAAAATTCAATAAAATTTTAATTGATGCAAATGTATTTTGCATCGTCGTAATTAGTATTTTATTCTAAACATGATTCTGCAAAAAAATCCATGAAAATAATGGCTTAAAAATCCATCCAACCAAATCTAGAATACACTGTCAAATTTCTTCACCGTAAACTCGGTCCAACTTATTTGACAAGAAGTTTGATAAGTGCAAAGCAGCTTTACAAATATTTTTCCTTTTTAAGCAGGCTATCAGTCTGATAAATATTTGTCGGAGCTTGAATACGGCCATCATATGTTAAAAACAATATATACATATCAGCATTCTTTTTACCCATTATTTTAAGTGAAAGTTAAAAAAACAAAAATTGGGTCAATAAAAAAATTAATAAAAGATTTTTTTCAAGGTTCACTCTACATAAGCAAATGCTCTGCCCATCGGCGTAACTACGGGAGGGCCTGGAAGGTCGCCCCCCAGCAAATGCCAGGCCCTCCAGAAAAAAATGTACCTATATGGTATATGTGTATATATAACGTTTTAGCGGCGTCCGGGCCTCTCCCAGTGTGTTACCAGGCCCTCCTCCAGGTTCAATGGCTAGTTACGCCGATGGCTCTGCCCTTTTTAAAATAAAAACCAGATTATTCTTTAAATATCATGGTTTTTAAGGTGAAACTCAGTACGACCAAAGAGTGGAGGATATTAAACTTCTTAAAATTGAAGTAAAAAGACTGCGACAAGAAAAACTGCTCATATCTAAATCTATGAATAACCAAATTGATTTGAGACAAGAAATTTTTCACCTTGAAAGAGATTTAACTAAGTCAAGGCTTCAATGTAAAGCTCTCGAGCAGGAAGTTCAGAATCCTTTGAATATTCATAGATGGAGAAAACTAGAAGGATCTGATCCAGAAGTACTGGATTTGCTACAACGAATTAAGATTTTACAAAGGTATAATATTATCTAAACAATACTTGTAAAGTTTACATAGTCTTGGTTCTTAGTAGTATGTTTTACTTAAGGGGCAGGGGCCCTTAACTTTTTATTTTTCTCGTAGAAAATAAATAAAATTATCAATTTGTTGGATTAATTCTGTAATTTCCGAATCAGTAATTAGATTATTTTTATTATCTCTTAAGATATACAGAGTACGACAAGAGTATGATTTTTTTTTAATGAAACACTTTGTATTAATATATCACCGTTAAAAACCGGTTTTGGCACTCAGTCTCCCAGCTTCCGGTTAAACAGTAATTTCTTCCGGTTACTGGAGGATACACGAAAACAGTGTAATATAGTAAAAAATCAACCTATTTCGAAAGGGGGAACCTTATTTTCTTTATTTTTTGCTCTTCAATTTTTCAATTGCCAATGCAAAGAAAAAATTAAAACACTACTTATCAACAATTTACCAGCTGTAGGTTTTAAGTAGAACTTGTAGATTCTAAAAATTAATTAAAAAAAAACGGGTTGAATTTTTATAAAAAGACCTTTTATTTGACAATTCCCCAAAACATATTCAAAGCTTGGTTAAAGTTGCATGAATGTTCATAATAGAATAGGCTAAAAACATTATTAATCGGAAGTTTTGGTTTCATTTACGCGATTTAAATATTCTTTAATAAACACAAAGTTTTTTTATTTTTATGAAAGTCTACGAAAGCTCAGTTAAAGCCTTGAATACTAGTTTTTAGATATTAACCCAATTTTCCCCTAGTTTTATTCGCGTTGTCCAAGAACCGCACCAAGATATTGCTTGAATGTGGTAGACAATGTTTTATCATTAATTTTAGGTTTGTTCCAGCAGGCTGTCAGAAATGTTTTCAACCGTTCGGATTCTGTGCACGTCAAAATTGTCGTTCCAGCAGTGCCATGTTTGTGACATTATACAATTGTTTGTTGTTCCAGCAGTAGTTTTAAGATGTTGGAATCATGTTGGAAACTGTTTAAAAAGTTTGCAAACTTTCTTTAAACATTACTGACAAATTTTTAACATAACCTTTCTAGTATTGATGTATAAGCAGTATGCACGCTTTGTTTATTTTTCGTTCCAGCAGAAAACTGTTGCCAACATTTCTGACTTATGTTTGTAACAATTTCTGCGTTTTACGATTGTTGCTAACATGTTTCCAACATTCTGCTGGAACAAACCTGTTAAAAGAAGAGTTTCGTACTTCCATTGTCTTTATTTTAATTATTCACACGTTCTGGGCAGTACTATCTCTGTCCGAAACGTTGTGTAAATTAATAAAATAAAGACAAGTTCGAAACTCTTCTTTTAATATAGCCGCATCGCGGAATTACCTCTATCAATATTATGTATACAAATCCCCTTTAAAAGACGAAATCTACAATTATTATTTAATGTGGAATTCGGATCACGCACAACGGCACATATTCGCTTATCTGATTTGTTATGTTTTATGTAGAAAATAAAGGGTGTCCCAATAAATCCTGCTTTGTAAAAAGTAAAACATGGGAGTTTTTTTCCAATAATGTTGGCTAAATATCCCATATAACATTTTTGCCGGTCATGTACATTTAATTTACTGGCATTGCCAACACTCTTTAATGGTAATGATGAAAAAATGCGTTTAGGATGATGGCCTCCATCATTAATAAGTTATGGCAAAAAAATGCGTTTAGGATGATGGCATTCATCATTAATAAGTTATTGGTAAAAAGATAACAAAAAGACACGAAAGTGGGCAATTGGCCGTTATTGGGCCACGTATTGCAGATACTGTGATGGCATCCATCATTAATAAGTTATGATGAAAAAATGCGTTTAGGATAATGACATTTATCATTAAATAAGTATTGCAAGTTTTATAAGTTAAATGTCCCAAAAGTTAAATAACATATTTAGAATTTTGTAATAAAAAAAAATAAGAAAAAAGGCATGAAAAATTTATCATTACAAAAATTACATAATATAAATTTTTATACAGTAACAATAAACCATAAAAATTAAAGGTATGTAATAAAATTTAAAAAAAGATAGTAAATCAAAAGAAAACACTTTAAAATAGGAAGTATTCAAGGGACACTCAATTTTTAGATCCAAAACATAGGGAGAAATATTTTAAAGGAGTTAAATGTCAAAAAAAACTATTAAGTTTATATATTTTTTTATTAACACGTCTTTAAAACTTTTATAATAAGGCAACTCCCTAATTGCATATTATTTTTTTAAGGAACTACAAACGTAAAAGGTTTTAAACAAAATATTTACAGCTTCTAACAGTCTACTTGAATAACTCGCCTTCTCGACTAGCCATCACCAATTAATCACACAACACACACTAATTAGGTAACGAATACACTTAATTATGTCCATTAAAAAACACTTTTCTTTAAAAAATAAACTAAAAAGCTACAAAACCACGTAGAAAACAATTGCACAAAGCGATCAAAGCAATTTTGCTTCATCTGTCAAAATCGTCAAATCTTGTATTTCGGCTAAGCGGGAAATTGGAATTTGTCACCTTCTGTCGAAATTAACCTAGCTAATTTTACCGTCATTTTATTTTTATTCTCTTAAAAATACATAATAAACATTTTGTTTAACCTAATTTTTATTTGCATGATTTGTAACAATAAAATGTTATGAAATGGCCATTTCCTTTAAATTATGTAAAAAACATAAAATAATGTTGTTTAGTTGCCATTATAAATAGAACAGATAAAAAAATGCTCTAATGCTAGTTAAATACCAATGTTAATAATATGGTTCAAAAAGTATGAATATGCGTTGAAGATTTGCCTTCAAAAATCCAATATTTATTTGCCTGCAACAAAAAGGCATGCTTTATTTAATCAGGATTGGTACGCAGCCATTTTTGCATGCTTACCGGCAATTCGCCTGCATGTAAAATTTATTGGCAATTAAGTGTTTATTTAGGGTTGCCTTTTTAATGCGTATTAGATGTTGGCATAATATTGCCACCAATTGCCAATGCTTTACCATCAATGCCAATATGAAAAATGTATATTGCCGGCAAATAGTGTTTGCTGGGATCCCCTTTGGGAATTTATACCAGTGGTCATTAGCAAGATTTTGGACATTATTTTGGCACACAGCCACAACTCATTTCATAATCCTACTTCAAACGCCATTTTTACAAGGCTTTCATTATCTTCTTAAGAAATACCTTCCTGCTCTTTTCTTCTTTTTTTTAATACTTACTAAAGAATGATAAGAATCGGCGTTCCATTGCAAATATTAATATCCAACATGTCGTATTTTAGAAGACTTCTTCAAAAAGCCTCTGAAGGTGTGGAAAGAGAGCGGCAACTAAAAGAGGCTGAACGTTTGTACCTTAATTTAAGACATGTCTTAGCAAAGCAGCCTGGTCCAGCCATGCAAGACGAGTTGACCAAAACTCAACGGGCTCTTAAATTACGTGGAGATAAATTGAAGGTTTGTAGAATCAATTTTGCGTTCCAGGGTTTTTAACAAGAGATACTTATAAATAAGTTTAATAAAAGTATTTTTTAAGACACATATGGTGGGGGTAAAAATTTAGAACGCTAATTCCGGTTTTGTATGCCTAGTTAAGTGCCAGTTAATTACCAAAATCACACAAATCATAACTGTTATGTAATCGAAAAGGCGACGAGGTCATTTTTTAGAATGGTATGGTAGTTTATGCTGCTAACATAAAAAAAGAAAGCAAATTAACCCAGGAAATTTATTAATTTTATATACAGTGTGTCCCAGGATAGGTCTTACAAGAGGGCAAATAGATCAACAATTTTTGAGTTTTCCAAAAATTTGGTTTTAAATTTTGGGAAAAAAAAACTAATAACTACAAAATTTTACCCCAATTGGTATTATACAGGGCTAGTGATAACTATAAATATGAAAATAGCTTAGGAGGTACTACACTACTTTTATTTTTTTAAAAAGAACAAAATTTTATAACTGAATGTTGTAGACAATTTAATTGTGTGTCAAAGTTAAAAGTTAAAGCATTAGAGTAAAAAAAATGTAAATGTCAATTTTTATACTTTATGCATTACAACTTAAATAATGGAAAGGAGGGAGGAAAATTTAAAAGAAAATTTAATAATTTTAGATATTTTTTCAAAATTCGCTGCGTTAAGTCAAGTATTTTAAATTATGTTAATGCATAATGTAAAAAAATGACTAAAATATTTTTATTACCAATCGGCGTTAAATTTTGAATTTATCAGTTTTAGACCATGCGGCCAGTTTTCCTAGAAAGACGTTTAAAAATTCCAAAATCTTGGGTCCATTTGTTCTCTTGTAACACCTACAACCTCATCAATTTCTTAAATTTTTCTACCTTATACTCCTTACTGTTTTACTCTTCTTTTCCCTATTTTTGTCCCCACTTCTCAATTTCATGTTTTTTTGCCAATTTTGTACAAAAAGATCAAATCAAAAATAAAACCATTTCAACCAAAAAATCTTTCAGATTCGTTGTAAAGACCGCAAAAGTTACAGTTTCTATTCAAGTTTGATGATGGATATCTGGAGAAAAAACGTTACCGCTAAAAATTCTATTAGTTTCGTAATCAGCCCCAAAAAATCCATCACGAATCTGAAAGATTTTTTGGCGGAAACGTTTCGTTCTCGAGATATTTATCATCAAAGTTCAAATTTAAACTAAGCTTATTTTTACTATATTCTCCCTTCTTTTTGCACACAATTCTTGATTTAAAGCTAAAGTGTCACAAAATATTTGATTTTTACCTTTTAAAACCCCGTTTTTCTACGTTTTTACATTATTTTTGCATTAAATTGTGTGGCTTTTCTTTGATAATGCGGCAACCATACATACCCATAGGGTTTCATGGCACACTGGGATTGAAATGATTTGAAGTATAGCTATGCAATTTAATGCAAAAATAATGTAAAATACGTTAAAAAACGGGGTTTTAAAAGGTGAAAATCAAATATTGTGTGCCATGTTAGCTGTAAATCAAGAATTGTGTGCAAACAGAAGGGGAAATATTGTAAAAATACGATTACTTTAAATTTCAAGTCTGATGATAAATATCTCAAAAACAAAACGTTTCCGCCAAAAAATTCTTTTAGATTTGTGATCAGCGCCCCATGAAAAACCCGTACTTGTACCAAATTTCGTCAAAATCGGAGTTACCGAAGGTTTCTAGAAAATTACCCAGAAAACCGTATATTAAACTGCTACCGTAAACAATTACCAAAATTTGCTTTTGCCAGATAATCAGCTGTATTAAAAAACAAAAAAATCTCCTCTTATTATACATTTTGTTTTAGGGTCTTGTATCCGAATTAAACATGGCTGAACTTAAGGCAACAGAATACAAAACAGATCTACAAAGAGTTACAGAAGAACTTGCAGACCTAAAAGGAAATATTTAGAAGAAAAAAGCAAATCGGTCCAAGCGCACGACACTGGATTCTAGCCGGGAAATCAACAGCCAAACAAGCGCAGGCGAAGTACGTTTCACCGGTGGCGGTTTTCGAATGTCTGTGCAACAAATCTCCTCTAAGTAGTCGACTGAGAACGAAATCTAATAGTTTTAAATGTTAGCAAAAGTGTGAAATTGGTTCGTTTAATGTGGTGATTACGTAGGAAATAAAATTGTAAGAAATTAACAAGGATTTTAACTTACCCGGCAAAAACTCTTTTAAATATTCACGCATAGGTTAGCCAAAATGTCAAAGGTTTTGGAAGTTTGTGTTGATAGTTTAGAATCCGCAGTTGCCGCTCTTAACGGTGGCGCGGATCGTCTTGAGTTATGCTCTTCGCTGATAGAGGGCGGGCTAACACCAACTCCCGGTTTATTGATTCAAATTCAAAATATGAATCCAAGGAAAGTCCCGGTATTTTGCATGTTGCGCTGTCGCCCAGGTAATTTTATATACACAACTGAAGAAGTAGAAGTCATGAAAGAAGATGCCAAAATTCTTCGTAAAAGTGGAGCAGATGGTTTTGTCTTTGGATCTCTCGCTGATAATGGTGATGTTGATATGAAGACATGTCGAGAAGTTATTAAAGCATGCCATCCTTTACCAGTTACATTCCACAGAGCATTTGACTATGTTAAGCGCCCAACCATTGAAGTAGAAGTTATTATTGATTTGGGCTTTCAAAGAATCTTAACTAGTGGCAAACAGCAAACTGCTCAAATGGGAGTTAAGCTAATTAAAAAATTAATAGAGCAAGCAGGTAAACGCATAATTTTAATGCCTGGAGGTGGTGTCAACAAGGACAACATTAAATACATACTAGAAAATACCGACGCTAGAGAAATTCACGGATCATTTAAAAAACTTCGAGAGGAACCAAAGGAAGAAACAAAAGAGGATGAATCCGAAATTACCCTAACAGATAAAAATATACCTGTCTATGTTACTGATGAAGATACAGTTGCAGAAATCGTGAACATATTAAAGAATATTTAATTTAATAAATTAATATAAATATGTGTACAATGTTGATTGACTGACTGAGTAATTATTTTTTCTGTGTATTATTCGATGTTCATTTCATTTTATTGATGTAAAAATATAAAGCTATATACTAATAAACCATTATTTTATTGTTTTATTAACAACTTGTCACTATTTCAAGGTTCTAGAGAGTACCTTATGCTCTTTTCTTTTTATATTTAATCAGACAAAAAAATGTGTACAGCAGTTGCTTAAGCAATAAGCAACTTCATAATGTGCTTTCAATAATTTTTACAAACTATTTATGTTTCTATATCGCCAATGGATTTGAAATTGCTTAGTAATTTGTTCTTGATTTAAATTTACTTTTATATTAATAATTCGCTAAAAGAGTCACAACTCAAAAATCGCCATTATTAATATAAACATGAGATAAGTCCTAAAATTAAAAATACACTTTTTTCAAAAAATCAATAATTAAGATTACAATAAAATAAGTCGATATTATTACATGGTACTTACATATAAATGTCTCAAGTGAGATGAATTATTTAACAGTAAGTTTAATAAAACCTTTTTTTTATTGCCTTTATTTGTTTATTAATACACAACGTTTTTTGATATGTATAGCCCAGAGTAACTTTTAGTAACAAATAGAGACAATGGAAGTTCAAGTTTGAAGTACTATTAAAAGCGTAACGATGGTTTTTGAGTTGTGACTTTTTAGGGGAGCTGTAATTTATTGTATATTTTTTTAAATTAATTTTTTTAATTAGTCCTGGCGCCATCTATTCGCCAGTAGTTCAACAACTAGTTAGTACTACATGATGGTACTAATTACCACTTGGAGTTTCAAACAAGTTATATGTTTGAATTATTTTTTTTTTACTAAATATATTTTTTTTTATTATAAAACAAAAAAGTGAACTAATAATAACCTTGTTCTGGTTCTGAGAATATTAAAGTTGCTCAGTTTAGATTGGTTTGAATTATATACATACGACAAAACAGGTAAATGTATTATTTTTAATGTTTTAGATTTTCGGGTATTAAATATTGTGTAAGAATGTAGTCACTAAATTTTAGATTATTGAATTTAAAATAAAATAGAAATACCTACATCCGGATCCATTTACACAATAATGTCAGACTAAAAATAGATAGTTACATATTTTGCATAGGTTATGTTGATAAAAGACATATCTAAACAAAATCTATGTATGTTAAAAATCGTATTAAAACCATATAAGTTAGTTTCATTGGAATTGTTTTTTGACCATTTTAGGTATATGTCCTTGTTTGTTGATTAAAATGAGTAATTATACAGTTACAGCAAAGCTCTTACAAGGTTTAGGTAAAGCTACTCGTAGAGGAGTTAAAAAGTGTTTAAAATGTGGTGTTTTTAATGGTACAAGAGGAACAGTTTGTAAAAATAAACAGTGTGGTGTATCTCTGAAAACTTGTGAAGATGATGCTTTTGATTATGATGCTGTTAAGCTGGTAACTGGAACTGTTCGCCAAGTTTATTCAGTTCGTGTGAAAGACATATCAGAGTGCAGGGGCTTTGTACAACTACCGTTACTACAGTCATGCACAAAAGAAAGTAATAACATTTTATCAGATGTTGCATTATGTTTTGTTGATTTGTGTCAGAGATCTTTTGACAATTCTATATTGAAATGTCATGAAGAAGGTCAGAGCTCAGCAGCCACCGAAATGTGTAATCATATTAAATTAGCACTAAAAAGCCAAGGGTTTGCAAAACCAATCAAATTTGACAAATGTATTCTAGACTATTTAAAAATACCCAATGAAATGAAAGAAAAATTGATTTTACTGTCTGTGGATAATGAAAGTCCACTTGTACAGAGGGTATCAAAAAATATTATGGCAGTGAAGTGTCAAGTATCACCTAAGCAACCTTTAGGTTATCTACATTTTACTTTTTTAAAAGGAAAAAATAAGGGCTACGAAAGGTATTACTGTAACTGCACAGAATATTTAATTTCTGGTAAGAAAAATATATATCCTTTTATATTTTTAGAGTTTGAAAAACTTTTAAAGTAGGTACATGCTCTTTTATAAATTCCTTTTAGAACACATACCTAGATTTTCACCTTAACAATTATTTAAAATGATATAAAATATTATTTTTCTTTTTTAGCGACAAAAGAGCAATGCAAAAACATAAAGTACAAATGTATTCATTATTATGCGTGCATTGCAGCTCTATCAAGTGATCCCGAATATCATGAGGAATTTTCACATTTTATCAACTATGAAGTGACTTCTAGAGGTAAGTTTATTTTGTTGATTCATAATTTCTGTTTAATAAATGTCAAACTAAATGTAATGCCAATTTTTATTTAATTGGAATTTATTCTATCTTTTTTAAATTAATAGGAAATGTTTATAATAATAGCAAATTATTGGCATAGAACTGTATACAGTTCCGGATTAACCCTATAAGGAAATTAAGCAATTGCTTAGGGCTTCACATTAAGCTTGTTGTTGTCC
Organism: Listronotus bonariensis; assembly: GCA_014170235.1. NCBI lineage: Eukaryota > Metazoa > Arthropoda > Insecta > Coleoptera > Curculionidae > Listronotus > Listronotus bonariensis. The sequence continues at coordinate 40,208 of JACEGR010002761.1, forward strand.
CACCTTATATAATAAGGATTATTTGAGTTACGAGTCCAAAAATTTAGATTTAGTACTATTTCTGTTAATTTAATTTGCAGCATAATATTTTTTTAAATAAATTCAATAAATATGCTGCATGTCAATGAAAACCGATAAGATATTCGTATTAATGGCCAGACACCAAGCTGTTTTTATATTTCCATTTTTCGTTAAATCATGTTAAATATTTATGTATATTCAAGTCACTGCAGTGATTGAAATCACTGTTTAAAATCATGGTGATTTAGAAATCACTGTCGCCGTTTCACCGGTTACCGAAAAATCACCGTATTTCCCAACACTATTTACAGTGTCGGTATTTAGATGGTGTTGAGCATGAAGAATATAACAGTAATGTCTGCACCATTGCCAGAATTCCCAGTTTTGTGCTAAAAGTTTTTTTTTGTGTCGCCCAATTTAGTCCAATAAAAATAAATGGGGTGTTCCATTTAACAAATCGAAAAGAAAATGTGTAGCAGAAAACTGGAAAATCTGGCAACAGTGCCGATATCACTATACAACTAAAGATGCCCAAAACATTTTTCATAACAGATTTGGTAAATCTATCTGTTCTAAAAATATGTAGGAGTTGTGGTACTTTTTACTTATCCAGTATAGTATGTAAACATTAAAATTGTTACATTATTATTATTTTTTTAATCCATATCCATATCTTAAAAACTTATCAAACTTTTTATTCAGGTTTATTTTGAGTGGTAATACAAAAAATAACCTAATACCGTGTTATGTTTAAAAAAATACAAATATTTTAGGTAAAACATTTTCTAGTCCCAAAATAACAAAACAAATTGAGCCTGTTGTTGTAAAACGAAATAAGATCCATATAATATCAAATCAGTTAATCAAAACACCTACTGTACCTAAAAGGTAATAGATGTTTTAGTGTTCAAGCAGTTAACTCACTAACCCAATTGGCAGTTTGAGAATTATTTGGACCAATAACTTTAAATTTGTTTAACAATTTTAACAACACATTAATTCATATTATTATTCATTTAATTTATTCAATCAGCTTTTGACCAGGTCTGGCATGATGCTCTCACTAAATTTTTTCATAGTCCTCCAACTAAACGCTGTTCTTGGATCTCCAATTTTCTTTTTAATCGACGTGTATCTGTTATTGTAGATAGCCTGCACGGCCATTTCAGGGGTATGGACGGGACATATCAGACACACTTACTATTTGCAATTTATATTATTTTAAAATAAATAAGGATATAATTTTCATTTTGCATCAGTAGTACTTTGGAATAATAGTGCTAATAAATAAATAGTTTAAAATAATTTATTTTTTGTGTCATTCTCCATTATAGGGTTTTAAAGTTTGGGATGGATGGGACAGATAAAAATTGAATTGACTTGTACGAATTAGGTAAGATTTAATAAAGTTAATTCATAATCCTTGTAAATATGTCGCAAACTATCCAAATTTAGCAAGTTTTCAATAGGGACATGGTTTTAAATTTTACTTTATGGGATGGACGGGACGGGACGGATGGGACAAAACTAAAGGAATATGTTTGTACTATATCTTTTACTAACGACCTTCTCTCTTCCATAAGCAATTTCATTCATAGTTTTACTAATAATAGTACCGTTTACTCCAGTTTTTCGGGTTCTCAAACCAATTTCTAAGCGTGACTTGGAAAGTTAACGCAATGGGATGCAGATATCTCTTTCACAGAACCTTAATCTAATATTGGATTGGGGCTAACAATCTCGTACAATTTATTGCATATAAAATAATTGTTTTCTTTTTCGTGACAAAAAATATCCTCTAATTTATAAGCTGCTAAGTTTTGCAGAGCAAAGACGCATGGAGGTGGCTCCCTCTACGTTTAACAGCAGAAATATGGGTAGCTTTCGATTTCTTACGTTAAAAACTTTCCTATACCTACCAAATTTTGAAAAAAAATCCAATAATAAATAAAATATTTAGGTAAATTGCGTTAGATCATTTTATTTTGGCCTAAGGAGTTTGTGGTAGCATTTTTACATAACTATTAGAGACACCCTGTATATTAAATAATTAATGTGGACTTCTAAATCAATGTATTTTGTCAATTTTTAGGAAACATCAAGAGCAACTATAAAAAAACAGAAATACATCATTAAAAGGTGTAAAAAATTGTGCCAAAAATTTATCCCATTGAAATAAAAGTTCTTGATGAGACTGCCGCAACAAAAACAAATAATCAAAGTGTTAATTGGCCTTTTTGGATTGGTTAGCTTTTGTGACTGAGTCAGTTAACAAAACAATGCAGTTTATTAACTGTGGCATTGTAAATTCGCAAGTATTTTATATTCCTGAGGTAAGATTTTTGAAAAATATCCCTTGTTTGAAGGGTATAGGGTTATTTATTTTAAAATAACAGGGTCTTATTTTTGAACTTTTCTGTACTTAAAAAAAAACGAATATAGTTATTTCGTATATTTTTTTCCTTAGAATCTAATTAGAAAAACATTTAAAACAAAAACGAAAGAGTTACAGCACGAGTGACATATTTTTTAAATGGAATACCCCATATATTTTTATATTAATGGATGAGGATGGAGATTTTCACGAGGAGTTCAGTGATATAGGGGTTGTTGGGTTTATTTCCTGCAGTTCCGAATTTCTAGTGAAAATCTTTATCCATTGATTTGACTTTGATTTTGCATCAAATGTTTTTTGATAAGATTATTGAATTCTACGGAAAAAAATACACCAAGTGGCTTTATACGTTTTTTAAAAAAGAAAAGAAAAGTTTAAAAATAAGGCCCTGCAACACGGTGAATAAGCTGATAAAAATTTGAATCTATATCCAACTTAGCGAAGGATATTTACATAAATTAACCGATTTTTGGTTTGTGTCTTGGCTAGAAACAAGCACTTTTTAAAAACGCATTATATTAAAAAAATAACACACATTGGTTAACTGTCAGAAATTGTATGTAAAGCCAAAGGGGGTTTAATTTATTTTTATTAAATAATTTGCTTTCCTTATTTTGCATCATTGTTTGACATTTATAACCGATTTATGTTTAATTGGGATAAAGAAATGTGTATAAATTGTGTGTTTTCTCCTTAAATAAAATAAAGAAATGTTACTATTGAAACTCAGTATATCTTGTGTCGTCGCAAGCCATTTTGATTGGAGATTTAAAAGTTTGGGTATAAACTGTAATTAGTAATTTAAGGAGGACTACTTTAACTAAATAATGAATAATGATTTTTGCTGTTGGTCTTTAGGCATTAGGCAAAGAGAGCAATTTGATATGTTTTGGGATCTAAATGTATTTTATGGCAGGGGTCCATTATTCATGGAGAATGCAAGTATTGGAATAAACTTTAATAAAATAAAATAAAAAAACTTTGTTTCGTCCTTTTCATAAAGAATATTATTTGTGATTCATGAAAAAATTATTACATTGTCTTTTGATTGTCTCTGCCACAGCTACTGTAATTTTGTGAAAAATCGTTGTTACTGAATGTTCTTATCAAAACAAAAACAGACATTAAGATAAATTTTAGGAAATTATTTTTAACATACATACCCCACATTACACTTACAGAAATTATTGCACTGGCCGGTTGATCTGTTTTGTTTTGTAATCTAAATAATTTTCTTGATATTAAATTCCAAGGTGTACGGTGTCAAGTTACAAATTTACACCCCCTTATATTTTTTATTTTTTATCGTACAAAATAAATAATTATACCAGTTTGTTGGGTAATTCTGTAGTTTCTGAATCAATAATAATATTTTTAATATCTTAAAATATACAGGGTAGGACAAAAGGTATGATTTTTTAAACGGAACATCCTGTATATTATATCACTAATTAACAGATCTTTAAAAAAATACTACCTTTGATATATCTATCTTCATTAGTTTCGGAAATATGGTAATCCAAATCTAAAGAATACGTGTAAATTTCAATTATGTAGGTAGGTATGGCAATAACCATTAAAGATAGACCCATAAAATATGGTATTTTTGTAATGCTATAAATTATCTTTTAAATGGTGATTCAATATACAGGGTGTTCCATTTTGAAAAATCATACTTTTTGCCACACCCTGTGTATAGAAAAAAATTCTGATACAAGATACAGATACTACAGAATCATCCTAACAAAATAATGTTTTTATTTCTTTTATACGCTAAGAATAAAAAGTTCGGGGGATGTAAGTTTATTACGTTTCTAATGGGAATAAAAAAATATTCTTTAAGTTTGCATGGCCATATTTTAAAAACTAATTAAGATAGGTATATAAAAATTGGTATTTTTTTAAGGTGTTTTAAAGATCTTTTTAATCGTGAAATAATATATAGGATGTTCCATTTAAACAAATTGTACTTTTGTTGTACCCTGTATTTCTTAAGAGATAATTAAAATCTGATTACTAATTTGGAAACTACAGAATTAACCCAACAAACTGATATTTTTAATTATTTCGTACGATATAAAACAAAAAAAAGTTAAAGGGGTGTAAATTTATAACTTAACTCCCGGTACATATTCAACCCCTTTTTGGTCCGTCAATATTTATTGTAAAGAAGTTTCTTTCTTTTGGTAGATATTTTTCAGTCCCTAAAAGAAAGAATTCCAGAGGCCTATGAGGAACAAAAAACTAACATTGGTTCGGTCTTCTACAGCATCATGAATGTAAATCATGTTAAAGAAATATTTGATACCCCTAAGGTAAGACAATTAATCTACTGGATGTAACAATTTTTTTCCACACATAAAACGGTTTAAGTCGTGTTAAATTTAAACAACAACTAAAAATTCCTAGCCAGAACTAACCAAAACGCAAGTATAAATATCAGTCTCTCCGCAATCTTCAAGTTGTGCGGTCACGTTTCATAGGAGGCTACATAGCGTCCCCGGGTAGGCAGCTGAAGAAGTTGTATGGGCTTTTCTGTGCCCTTGGGGATCGAGAAAAGACTCACGCTAAATTGATAGCGTCTTTCTTCTGGAACTAAGCGCTGTGAGTGAAGATTCCTAAAAACCTGCTTTTATGTTAGCAGTGTGCACGTGTTTTCGTAACGGCCGAGGACGGTGGCGCCCTCTACTGGAAGCGTCAGCAAGTGACGGTGAAGGTTATGCACAATAACAGTAGCAGTTTTTGAATTGACAGCTACAATTTATGCATTGAATCGATTATTATTTCGTATCGAACCAAAGTAATTATTTGAATAATTTGAACCGGAATTTCTGGGAGCTAAAAGCTCGACCATCCAGATTTTCCACGTAAAAAGCCCTGGAAAGCATAGTCCGGAAGGTGGAGAGCTGGTTAATCGTCTTGCAACGGAACTAACAGCAGAGAAAGCAAAGCAAAGCAAAGCATAAATATTTCAGACATAAAGTGAAAATTACGGGTAAACAAATAGTAAAAAACATATTGACAGTGCTACGTGGTGTTTTCACAGTTGATCATTTATTTTAAGGGGTAACACTACTGAAAATTTTTCAAAAAGAAATTTTTTTTTGGCTTAAAAATACTTTAAACTTTTTAGAATATGGGGAAAAATATTTCACACCGCAAAGTATTTTTTTCTTGTAATTTTGAGCTCTTTCCCAAGCGCGTCCGACTGCTCCGAAACGGCACCTGCGTCAGATATATACCTGCTGGAAAAGAACAACCCTCTTACCTTTCGATTTCCATCCCAAGAAAATTTTAATATAGAAGGGCAGGTATATGGTCCTGGGTAAAAATCCCCTACGTATTTCTCTAGCTATAAGCATGAATAATAAGTGTTTTTTCATTTTTTCTGGATCCAAATTTGCAACAGCTACATTGCGTGCCTCAGAACACCTCAAATTCTACGTGCCTTGCAAAAATGGTTGTGGTGCCGTCATTTTTGAATATTTTTTGTATAATAATTTTCTATTTTGTTACTTAAATATACGCTAAACAACTTTCTCCAACATAATTAATTTTATTACCTTTGCTTCTACCCAAAAAAAGACAAAAAAATAAGTGTTTTTAGGCTGTTACAGCGGTATTATCCCTTAACACCTTATAGAACTCGTAAAGAGAACTAACCAGAAACACGAGATTATACAGGGATAGATAATTTATAAAAATCAATACATTACCGATGTCAATAGTGACATTACACGACATTACAGTATTTTTTTTAGCTAAAAGTTTAACCATATCTGCTTTAATCCTTAGGTTAGAGTTGAAAACGCATTGTATGGTATTACATTTAAACATCCATATTAACTAAAAGGCTTAGGACTACAGAAACCTTAGCCTACCGTAGAAAAAATAACCCAAAATGACCTTTATTTCATACTGTCCAGTAAATCCACTTACCCTGTATTAATTTGGGGCCGGTAAATTGCACATTACGGTACCTGGTACCGTAATGTGTTGCCTAGCAACGCTGTCGTGTATCATTATAAATGTCCACGTGATCATTGTTGTTATGCCTTGATTAATGTCATTTTTGATGCCAAAATGGTGTTACCCATTTAATACCGATTAGGAATTTCTACTTGTACTTAAAATATATATTTTTTAGCAATTTTAGTAAATAAAAATGATTGAATTACTACAAAACAGACTTCTTATTACATTTTTTAAAGAATTTTGTTTAACTAAAGTTGGTAATTTCTATTTTATTTAAACCTATATCTAGCGTTACCTATTTAATACCATTTAAGAACTTCTACTTGTAAAATATATTTTTTTTTACCAACTTTAGCAAATAAAAATGATTAGATTACTACAAAACGTACTTCTTATTACATTTTTAAAAGTATTTTGTTTAACTAAAGTTGGTAATTTCTATTTTATTTAAACCTATATCTAGCGTTACTTATTTAATATCATTTAGGAACTTCTACTTATAAAATATATTTTTCTACCAACTTTAGTAAATGAAAATTATTATCATATTACTATAATATATACTAAAACAGACTTATTGTTACATTTTCAAAAATATTTTGTTGTACTAAATTTGGTAATTTTTATTCAATTTGGACCTATCTAGCGTTACCTATTTAATACCGTTTAGTAGCTACAACTAATATAATATTTTTTTATCAATTTGACAGTGACAAGCGAAGAATAATCATGATAACCTATGATATAGAGACCAAGGATGTTACCTACGTAATTTAGGTGAAATAATTTGAAACTAACAACATGTTTTCTTAAAATTTTATAAATAATATTTATTCATTAATTTTCATAAATACAGTATGAAATAAAATATCATACGATACACGTCCGTTAGGTGTTATTACAGTACTCGTTTATATTCCAGACTCGGCTCCTGCGTCGCCTCGTCCGTAAACATCTTGTACTGCAACAAGTCACCTACCGGACTTATATCGTAAAATACTACTACCGCACAATACATAAACTGTATTTTTTAAAATTTTTAGGTTAAATTACGTATTGCCAAAAATTTGTTCACCATGCAGAGAAAGGCTACATTGAATATGATGAAAACAGTGAAAATGATGAGATCGGAGTGAAGTACCATTCCTCATTTATATTTTTCTTAATGTTGGACAATCAACAGTTGACGAAAGTGATAACTGTAATAATGCATTCATAATTGAGTGGCTGTCACATATTTGTAGCACTACAAAAATAGGACAACTAAAAGTGCAATATAAGTATGGAAGAAAAAAGTATTTAAAATTCAATAAAATTATTATGGCATTAAAAGATGAGTTTATGTTTGTACACCCAAATATACAGGGTTATTTTTCAGTTGGTATTTTATTTTCTAACACTGTATAAAAATGCATGCGCCCCCCTCCCTCCTTCAGTCCGGGCTCCGGTAATTTGTACCGGCTTTAACGCCCTCTCGTTGGCCCTGCGAACGCCGCCGCTGACCAGATAATTGTCTTAGCTCAAGGTTCGTCCCGATCCACAGCTTGTCGGTAAATTACCATCAAAAGAATAGGGCCGCAACGGCGTTCGCTCTGATGCGACGTCCAGATATGTACGGTTGCAGGTCATTGTATACAAATCTAAACGGGGCTGTAGTAGTGGTTCGCCGCGACGAGATACGGTTGCATCAGGTCATGGTTCAAATCTGGCCGCACCTTAAGACAATCGTCGAAAAAATATTGTTCTTAACACTTGCGCATAGTGTCTTTCCGCACATAAAAGTTACTTTAAGAAATGATTTGAAAAAAAGGAACGGTCCGCGCCTGTATCTTACTGGTACAAATTAGCTCTCTCCTCTAGCTCAGCTCTTCATAGGGCAACACACAGAGCCACTTTTATGCATCCCACCAGCTTGTATATTTCAGATGTTTCGTTCGAAATCTACCAATTAGAACACGTTCCGCAATTCGCATTTCGCAAGTAAGTATATGAACTAAGCTAAAAGGAAACGTTTGCGACACAAATATTTTTGTCGAATTCAAGATAGAACATTCAATGCACAGATTTATTGGTTTGGACGCGTCTTTACAAAGTACATTGACTTTTTATGCAAATGTGACAGTTTTGCATGACCGTCTGTGGTTTACAAACTAGTGTATTGGCCAATTGACGGCGTTTTTCGTGTTAATACGGTTCAAAACATTTTAAAAATATTTGAATACCTGTCCCTATCTAGCTTTCATATTTACATGGTCATTTCAAGTGCGGTTTGAACCACTTTGATGAATACGGTTAACACAAAAAATTACTTTATTGTTTGATATAAACCATGATTTAAATAATGGAACCGTTTAAAAAGAAAACATATGAAATCAGTTTGAATGTTTGGTTATTTTACAATGAATAGATCCCAACACGTATATTCCATTAAATAAAGTATTCTATTAAATTTAGTTTGGTGTAGTTTAATTATTGTTGTAGTAAGTATCTTAGCAAATATCAAAATAAGATATGTAGTTATCTAAAAACACCAATATCAGAAAGCAAACAAGATAACCGTTATGACAAAAGGATTTTATTAATCACATTCTTATCTTTTTTAAACCTTGAAATTTTAATTCTGGCCATGCAAAAATTAAGAGGAAAAATATTCTAAATATACAGAGTATTAGTGCACTGTGGTGCCTAACTGCTGTGGTAGAATTATCTTATTAAAACACAAAAAAAGTTCACACAAACATGGGCTCATGAGAAGATTTAACCATAACAGTTTGGCTCTGCAGTTCACAAACATCAATTATGCTTCTACTCTGCATCACTCATTGTCAAATATTTACCTTACTTATCATATTTTTGCCCCTTTTTTTCTCCAATATCGGTCTTTAAAAAGGATGGTCGAAATATAAAGTCTTTCCCTGAGTTATCTCTTGATGAAGATAATCAATTGCGTCACTTGTTCTGCCATATCTCTTTTGCTCTCCCAATATCAGAGCTGAGGTTTGACGATCCACTGCTTCTACAGCATCTCTGTGCTTATTAATATACCTTCGTCTTCACGACGTAGCTATACTGCGGACACTTTAAAGTTTTGTTCTGGTTAGTAATCAGATCTTTATTTTCTCTTAAAGTAAACAGGGTGCGACAAAACATGCAATTTTTTCCAAATTGAACACCCTGTATATTATATCACTAATACAATTATCTTTTAACGAATTTTAAAATAATACTACACTACTTCATGTATCTATCTTTATTAGTTTTGGAAATATAGCCATCCAAATGTAAAAAATAAATGTAAATTTTAAGTAAGTACATATGTATTACATATGTATTAATGTATTACGGCAATAATTGCCTGATACAAAAAAATTTATGGCCATATTTCCATTAAATATTTTATTTTGTAACGTTCTTTAAGATATCTTTTTAACAGTAATTCAATATACAGGGTGTTTCATTAAAAAATTATACTTTTTGTCGTACCCTGTATATCTTAGAGATAAAAAAAAATCTAATGAAAGAATTCTGATTAAAGATACGGATACTGAGAATTAACCCAACAAATTGTGTTTTTATTTCTTTTATAATATGTTAAAAATAAAAATGATAGGGGTATGCAAATTTATTACGTTTCTAATGGAAATTAAAAATTATTTTTAGATTTGAATTGCCATATTTCGGAAACTAATTGGGATAGCAGTGTCACGTAGCTATTATGGGGCCTGGCGGGGCGGTGCCCCGGGTCCCTAAGGTCAGAGGCGCCCTTGGGCTTAGAACTAAAATACTGAAAATAAATGCGGTGAAGAATGAAGGCGAAGATTTTTCTCTCAAAATATGTTGGGGTGGTCAGTATATAAAATGTTTAGATAAAGTTGTTTTTATATCATGATGACCTTTTTGCTCTTCATATATTTTTTGCTTCTCGATATTTTTAATTTTTGGGGAGCCCTACTTGAGCTTTTTGGCCCGGGGCCCCTGTTGAGCTTAACTACGCCACTGTGGAATAGATATATTAAATGTGGTATTTTTGTGAAGCTTTTTAAAAGATATTTTTAATGGTGAAATATTATATAGGTTGTTTCTTTACAAAAAATCATACTTTTTGTCGTACTCTGTACAGGGGTGGCTCGAATTCGACGCTCATCATTGGGATTTCGGAAACCGTAAGAGATACAGGATCGGTTAAATGGAGGCAAAGTTGCGCAATTTGATGCTCAATAAAATGCCGTTTTGCGTTTTAAAAATTCCGAGTACTTCCGAAGATATTCGAAAAAACCGGAATTTTCAATTTTGGTTTTTGTTGTTTCCTGGCTATATTTGTTAAGATAACTCAAAATGAAAAACACGTTTTCATGGCCACTTTTTCTGCTCTATAATTCAGTGTGATTAAATATTGAGTCTGACGTTTCGGCTTCTGGCGACCATCATCAACTTAAGTTTTTTTAAATACGGACCTGATATTTTTTCAATTTAATTAAATCCTTTCATCACTCTTAAAACACTATATATCGCCACTTTGATATTTTCCGACGTTTCGTACAGACAATTCCATCACCAGAATATTGCATATTTATTTAACCATAATACGGCCCTGAACTACATTTTTAGGTAAAAAGGTAAAAAAAAAAGAATAAACTTATTACATATTCATAATGTTTTATTGCAACTTATTGATACGAATTCAAGGGAGAACTTCATTTAATGTATGGATTGGTATGTGGAGGAACAAAATTATTGGACCTTTCGTTTACGAAGGGGCCTTAACTTCCGAACGATATCTAAATTTGATTAGGAATGATGTCTTAGACGCCCTAGATAATCAACCTTTGGCAGTATTTCAAGAACTATGGTGGCAGCAAGACGGAGCTCCTGCCCACAATGGAAGGAAAGTAGCTCAATTCCTTTACCATATATTTCCTAATAAATGGTTTTGCAAGATGGCCCGCTAGGAGCCCAGATCTTAGTCCCCTAGATTATTTCCTTTGGGAATATCTAAAGAACCGTTTATTTAAAAATGCACCTCACGACCTTTAAGTACTACGACAAAATTTGATAAGGGAAGTCGCTGCCATTCCTGCGAGAACAATTAATCGAGCTGTATTAATAATACAAAGCAAAGCAAGAAAATGTATCGAGGCGGAAGGTTATCTCTTTGAACACTTATAATAGTAATTAAATTATGTTTATTTTTAATATGGGCATCAAGTTAGTATTACCAATTTTTTATGTAAGCTGATTTGTTGTCTACCTTTTTGTATCTTATGTCTAATATTCATGAAATTTTCGGTTAATAAAGTAATTTCCGCTGTTAGATATCAATGAGTTGCAATAAAAAGATTACGAATATGTAATAAGTTTATTCTTTTTTTACCTTCTTACCTAAAAATGTAGTTCAGGGCCGTATTATGGTTAAATAAATATGCAATATTCTGGTGATGGAATTTTTTGTCCGAAACGTCGGCAAATATCAAAGTGGCGATATATAGTGTTTTAAGAGTGATGAAAGGATTTAATTAAATTGAAAAAATATCAGGTCCGTATTTAAAAAAATTAAGTTGATGATGGTCGCCAGAAGCCGAAACGTCAGATTCAATATTTAATCACACTGAATTATAGAGCAGAAAAAGTTGCCATGAAAACGTGTTTTCCATTTTAAGTTATCTTAACAAATATAGCCAGGAAACAATAGAAACCAAAATTGAAAATTCCGGTTTTTTCGAATATCTTCGGAAGTAATCGGAATTTTTAAAAAGCAAAACGGCATTTTATTGAGCATCAAATTGCGCAACTTTGCCTCCATTTAACTGATCCTGTATCTCTTACGGTTTCCGAAATCCCAATGATGAGCGTCGAATTCGAGCCACCCTGTACATCATAAGAAATAATAAAAATCCGATTACTGAATTGAAACACGAATTTCTCAAAAGAAATTGATATTTTGTGTAATTTATAACTTGACACCCGATACAATTGCCTACTACGTAAGATAGCAGACATAGTTTAATAACACATGTTATCTTTAAAGCCTAAAAATTAATTTACTAGATGATTAATTCACGTTGTACCCTTTTGGATTTTATTTATTATACAGGGTGATTTAAAAATCGATCACGAAACTTAAGGAGGTGATTTTACTTAACAAAATAAGGGTAGAGCTTCATATAATTTTTTCAAAATTTCATTCGTTTTCGAGTTACAAGTCATCAAAGTTCAATTTTATTTTGGTTTTTCGACATTTGCATTTATTTTTTAACCAATCCAGTTGATATTCTTGCACACAAATGGAGCTTTGGAGAGACTCTTTTTAAATACCGCCAGAGGGCAATTTACCTAAAACTTAAAATTTATTTACCTCATAACTTTTTATTTTGACAGATATCGAAAAGCTGGTGGCGCCATTGTATAGACAATCAAGAACTTAGAAAATAAGGTATTCTTTATTAAAGTCGATAAACCTCACCGTTTAGGCACCAATAGACATCAAAGTTTTCATCAATTTCAATCAAATTACCTACATACATACAGGGTGTCCAGTAACTCAACTGACAACTTTACGGGGCTATTCTACAACAGAAAATAAGAAAAAACTTTATATAAACATATGTCCTAAACGTCTTAGTTTTTGAACTACGGTGTGTTAAATATTATTATTATTTTTTTAAATTTTTAACACCCGGTAGTTCAAAACTAAAACGTTTAGGACATATGTTTATATGAATTATTTTTCTTATTCTTTGTTGAAGAATTGTTTGGTTAAGTTTGTCGGTTGAGTTACTGGACAACCTGTATGTATGTAGGTAATTTGATTGAAATTGATAAAACTTTGATGTCTATTGGTGCCTAAACTGTGTGGTTTATCGACTTTAATAAAGAGTACCTTATTTTTAAGTTTTTGATTGTCTATAAAATGGCGCCCCCAGCTTTGCGATATCTGTCAAAATAAAAAAGTTATGATGTAAATAAATTTTAAGTTTTAGGTAAATTGCCCTCTGGCGGTATATAAAAAGTACTTTTGTCTTAAAATTTTAGAATCTGCAAGCTCGATTTGTGTGCCAAATATCAACTAGATTGGTTAAAAAATAAATGCAATATGGCGAAAAAACCCAAATAAAAATTGAACTTTGACGGCTTGTAACTCGAAAACGAATGACATTTTGAAAAAATGTATTTGAAGCTCTACCCTTATTTTGTTAATTAGAACCACCCCTTAAGTTTCGTGATCGATTTTTGAAACACCCTGTATATGATTTTATTATGAATAAATTTAGCAATATGTTACAAAGACGTTTTATAGTATGTATAATCCTACTAAAACCGACGTTGTATAAAAATATCATAATTATATTCTTATCTGTAGTTAGATATTTTATGACTAATCTTAATTAATTTTTTGTTTGTTCTATTTAAGGTTCTTTGTCAAACGCAGCAATTCCACATACGGCTGTTAACCTTTGGAACTCCTAATAAACGTTCTCGAATAGATCTCAGTTGTGAAGTAATTAGTGAATTAAAAACATGGCGAATAACGACAATAAATACCTGTTTTCGTTAAATGAACACGCACGGGAATATGCAATAAATAATTTAAATGAAACCGAAGACAACCGGAATGCTTGCCTTGAAGAAATCAGAACTTGGTTGGCTGAAGAAGTCCCTTGGATTAAAGCACGAACCGAAGATAAATATTTACTTACTTTTCTTCGAGGATGTAAGTTTAATTTACCAAAAACTAAGCAAAAAATGATTAATTATTACACAATGAGAAAAGAACGGCCGGAGTGGTTTAAAGACAGAAATCCTCTTCTTTCGGAAATACAAGAGCTGATTAAACTTGGTGTGTTTGTACCTTTAAAAACAACCTCATGAAAATCGGATGGTTATTATCATACGCACAGCAGCCCACGACCCGAAAAGGCACAAATGGGATGACGTATTTAAAGCTGGAAAAATGGTTCTGGATATTGCCTGTATCGAAAACGAATACGCACAAATCTATGGTGTCATAGCTATATTCGACATGACGGGTATGAGCTATGGTCATTACAAATCAATGACACCTGGCCTGATCAAGAAATTAGTGTTTGCTTGGCAAAATTACCACGTGAGGCCAAAACAGTTAGAGTTTGTTAATGCTCCCGGTTATATAAATATTGCTTTGAACATTTTCAAGAGTTTTATGACTGAAAAAAATGAAGGGCAGGGTTAAAGTGCATTTTGGTGGCGTTGAAAAAGTGGAGCAAGTGGTTGATAAGGAAATACTGCCTGTTGAATATGGTGGAGATGCAGAGAATTTGGAAACATTGGGGAATTATTGGTTTGAAAAGTTGTTGGGGTACAGAGATTGGTTCGCGGAGGATGAAATCTATAAAGCAGAATAATGGACTTTTTGGGATTTTGTTCCATGTTATATTTTGCCAAAACCTGAGTAAGTATTTAAAAAAATTAATAGATTTAAAAAAAACACAAGTAAGTTTAACAAAAAGAATGTATTACTGAAATTTACAAAAATCATATAATTAATTGATATGTAAGGTGATTATTTATCTGTACAATGACTAACAACGAAAATAAAATTTAGTAAATGATATATTATGTGACGAGCACGGAATGAAGCGCTAGCCGCAGGCTAGTGATATAAGCCATACGAGAGGAAAATGAATATTCCATGCGAGTTGCATACTATACTTTCTCTACCACTATTGATATATCACTGGAAAACATTTTAAAATAACATAAATTTATTGTTCCCGATTGTTGACAGACTATTTGTCAGCCAAGGCGTACGCGATTTTATAGTCTACTGCGTTGTTTTTTAATCGAATGTGATTGATTTTATTATTAGTTAATTGTACAGTGTTAAGCATTTTAAAGTAAACAAGGCTTTATTTTTGAACTTTCCTGTACTTTTTAAAAAAAAAACGAATATAGCCATTTCGTGTATTTTTTTTTTTTCGTAGAATTCAATAATCTAATTAGAAAAACATTTAAAACAAAAACAAGATAGTTACAGCACGAGTAATGTATTTTTTAAATGGCCTACCCCATATATTTTTATATGAATGAATAGGAAGTTTTACGATGAATTCGGCTGGGTTTATTTTCTGCGGTTTTAATGCAATTGTTTAAAAACTCCATGATACTAAGGATAGTTTTACCTGAAAAAATCTGCCTGCCATAGGTCACAGGTGCTTTATTTTAAAAAATACGTTTATTACTTTTTCAAGTAATTTTATTATGAGGTTTTCATGAGAAGAACGCCTTCAAATTATATTATATGCTGAAAATTAAAAAAACTTATTAAACTACTCCAAAAAGTAATAAACGTATTTTTAAAATTCTTGACTTTGACAAATAAGCACCTGTGACCTGTGTCAGCCAGGTTTTTCAGGTGAAATCATCCTTATGGTTAACGCTAATCAAACTTATTGTCAAATAAGTTGGACCAAGTTTACCTTGAATAAATTTGAAAATGTAAAACTGAAAAATTGGATATCATATGAATTCAAGGTGACCTTGTCAAATTTCTTTGAAGGATTAGAAAACGTCCTATTTTTCGTCAAATATTTGATGCGAAACTTCAAAACTACCATTCCAATGAATTAAAAATTAACAGTGGGCCACTAGGGCAACTACTGAATCTCTATTTTAGCGTGATTGGTGTGGTGTTTGGTTTTTACTCTGATGTTTGCTTGAAAGAAGTTTGTCAAATAATTTCTTAGTTTACATTTTTGTCTTCAAACAAATTGTATCAAATATTTGATTTTTAAATTGACAAAAAGTTTGATAAGTGTATAACCAGCTTTCCTTGCAGTTTATAAACAATTGCATTAGAACCGCAGCCCCCTGCAACCCCTATATCACCGAAAATCTCTATCAATTGCTATAAAAGTATACGGGATATTCCATTTCAAAAATACGTCACCTGTTCTGTAACTCTTTCGTTTTTGTTTCAAATGTTTTTCTGATAGGATTATTCGTGTTTTAAAAAAGTACAGGAAAGTTAAAAAATAAGGCCCTGTTTACTTTAAAATGAATAACCTTGTATGTAGCTTTTTGAAATTTTTATACTCATATGTGACTAAAAAATAATGACCTTGAGTGTTGAGTCAAAAACAGAATATACAAATTACCTTATTTAAGCACATTTAAAGCACCCTATGACGGCCGTGTGTAATGAATGTGGGTAATAAGCGTGAGTAATGGTTGTGGGTAATAAACCATGTTACCTACTTAAAGTCACATTAATTATGTATACATTTGTTAACAGTCGTAGAAAAATATGTTTGCTTAGGAAGAAATCTGAAATTAAAATTGCTCAAGTAGTCTGTAGAGTAAAAGAAGGATAAATATTTCCTTAAAGTTTTTATTTATTTAAATTTGATTTATTTACATCCACAGGGTGTTACAGAATGTTGTTAACAAAATAATGGGCAGATTCTTCTTTTTAAAATATGAAAAAAGGTTATACAGTGTGTCCCAGGATAGGTGTTACAAGAGGACAAATGGACCAAAAATTTTAGAATTTGTAAATGTTGTTTTGCGAAAACTGGTCGCATCATCAAAAACTAATAAATACAAAATTTTACTCCAATTGGTAATATACAGGGCGAGTTATAACTAAAAACATGAAAAATGACTAGGACTTAAAAATAGGTCAAAATTGTATAAACAAATGATGTAGAGAATTACATTTTATGTCAAAATTTAAAGTTATAAAATTCAACTAAAAAAATTTCTTGTCAATTTTTTACATTTTACAGTTTAACAGTTTTTAAGATACTTGGCTAAAGGCAGCAAATTTTAAAAACATATTTAAAATAATAAATTTTCATTTAAATTTTGCTTCCTCTTGCCCATTATTTAGGTTGTAATGCGTATTGTAAAGAATTGACAATTACATTTTTTTACTCACATGCATTAAGTTTAAATTTTAACATAAAATTCAGTTCTGTACAACATTTACTTATACAATTTTGTTCTATTTTTAAAAATAAAAGTAGTTAGTTCCTAGGTATTTTTATATTTTTAGTTATAACTCGCCCTGTATAATACCAATTGGAGTAAAATTTTGTATTTATTAGTTTTGGACCATGCGACCAGTTTTCCCAAAATTTGGTTTTAAAATTAAAAAATTTTTGGTCCATTTGTCCTCTTGTAACACCTATCCTGGGACACACTGTATAAACATGGTTCCGCAAATTCCTCGTTGTAAAAAATTTTTATGATAATCCCAATTTTATTTTAATTTGGCAATGTTTTTAATGACATTAAGGGGGTAATTTATCACTAACTCAATTACATTTGGTAGGTCCAGTGGCGTCGCAGAGTGGCAACTGAAGGATCTTTTCTAACAAAAAACGGTACGCCACTGACTGTGTAAATATATGTAAAATATTTGTCCCTTTTTTAATCACGCTTTTATTAGCTTGGGTTGTAACTATCTCATCTATCTATCTATCTATCTATGTAACGGAATCTTTGAGCCTAATTTTTACCAACTTCCAGCGATTCAATTTCTTTGAAACTTTGCACACGTATCAAGGACCGATGACAATGCAATAATTTAAAAACAGTATCCCGTTATCCTGATTAGGACCGCCAGGATAAATAAATTTCTTTACAGATCCTCTGTGTCTCTTGACAAAATGGCGAAGGAATTTTTTAGTGAATAAACTGGAGCATTTATTTTTAAAAACTAATTGATATATCGAACTAAAAATGAAAAATAAATAATAGTTTAAAAAAACTAAAAAACACGCTTTTATATGCAACTGAACTAAAAATTAGAAAATAATTTTTCATTACAAAGAGTTTGTCACTTCAGAATAAAAGCGTGGGGTGCTTAATATATTAAATGTTATAATTATTCTATTTGCAAATATCTATGAGGGAAAAGTTATGAAAAATAGTAAAATGCACCCCACGCTTTTACTCTGAAGTGACAAACTCTTTGTAATGAAAAATTATTTTCTAATTTTTAGTTCGGTTGCATATAAAAGCGTGTTTTTTAGTTATTTTAAACTATTATTTTTAACACGCTTTTATTAACTTGGGTTGTAACTATCTATCTATCTATCAATCTATCCATCTGGCTGCCTATGTAACGGAATCTTTGAGCCTAATTTTAACCAACTTCCAGCTATTCGATTTCTTTGAAACTTTGCACACGTATTAAGGACCCATGACAATGCAATAATCTGCAAACAGTATCCCTTTATCTTTTTTTAATCGCCAGGAAAAAAATTCCATTATATTATAAAAACAACACCTAGGATGCCATCTGTTGGAAAAATTTCAAACTTTGCTATTAAATGAGGAAGAAATTTTTTAGTGGATTGCAAAGTGTTGACAACGGTCCAAACATTTCCTGGAGTGCCATCTGTTGGCAAAATTTGAAACTTTGCTACTTAATGAAGAAGAAATTTTTTAGTGAGTTGCAATCTTTTGCAAATTTTAAAATTTGCTACCATTGTCATTTCATAGGGGCTGGTTATTTTCTTTTTGCTGCTTAATTAATTAGTATGTTCTAATTTACTGTTATATTAAGAATTTTGTGCAATATAACGAACTAAAAAATGAAAAATAATTAATAGTTTAAAAAAACTAAAAAACACGCTTTTATATGCAACCGAACTAAAAATTAAAAATAATTTTTCATTAAAAAAATATTTTCACTTCATAGTAAAAAGCGTGGGGTGCATTTTACTATTTTTTCATAACTTTTCCATCATAGATATTGGCAAATATAATAATTATAACATTTAATATATTAAGCACCCCACGCTTTTTACTATGAAGTGAAAATATTTTTTTAATGAAAAATTATTTTTTAATTTTTAGTTCGGTTGCATATAAAAGCGTGTTTTTTTAGTTTTTTTAAACTATTAATTATTAGATTAGACAAACAATAATAAAACTTCTGTTTCCTTTTTTTTCATTACTTGTTTAGTTTAAGAGAAAAAAATAAAATCCACTTAGACTTAATTGCATAGTTTTAGATCCTAAAAGAAGCATGGCGGGAACTTTTTGTTTTAATTTTTTTTTATAAGCAATTATGTAACAACATCAATATATACTTATTAAATAGTCCAGTCTAACAATTTTTACTTAAATAAGTGTTTTCGAAAGTTTTCAGTTTTTAAACACCCTGTAGCATGAGAACGAAAATTTTGCGGACCCTGTTTATATGAACTTTTCTTTATATTTTCTGATGTAGAATCTGCGCTTAATGTTTTTAACAACATTTAGTAGTAACACTCTGTATATTTACGCTCGAAGCTAATGCTTTCAATATTTGAAATCCTATGACATGTGTTAATTTCCTTCAAACAGTCAGTTTTAGATGCCAAATTTACGTAAAAATAAGGAAAGGTATTTCTCGATCGGATCTTTGTACGCCTTTTTTTATAAATGTAACTGTAACCTGGTAATCTAAATAATTACTTTTCTCCGAAACAGTATTAAAACATTAGTTGTGGAGTAGGACCATTCCTTTCCATATTGACGACAAAATTTCTAGTCGATTAATAAGGGTCATTGAAATCCCAACTTTTAATTATTATCTTGTTTCTTATCTTTGGAATAATCACAAAGCTTTGAATAAAGCTTAATCACTAATATACATTTTTTTATATATGCGTAACCCAAGGAAAATAAACTTTTTTATAAGGAGCGCTCGATCCCATTTAAGCCTATGTTCGCTAAATTTTGTGACGTAATCTTTTCCCGTAATTCTTTGTTTACAATCGTACTGGAAGGTTTTTTTCGAGGTTTTGGTGTTATTTTTTTGCTTTTTAGTCATTGGACTTTTATATATGTTTAGTTTTTACTGTTTATAGTTAAATTGAGTAGTTATTAGTACTGTAGTTACAGAGAATTTTAAAACCTGTAAACAGGGGTCACTGACCTTTGGATATTTTTTTACAGGGAATTTACGTTTAAATCGTTATTAAGGGTAAGATACATTTTTTTAATGTTTTTTTAGTGATTTTATTTTATGGTATGCAAGTATTGGTTTATTTTGTCAGATAAAACAATATAATAGCAAAAAGGTGACGTCACAAACATAACCTATATTTTCGCACAAATATAAAAATTGAGCGCTCCTTATTAAAAAGTTTATCTTCCTTGTGCCCATAGGACTGGGTGATATTAAAGAAACATTTCGAATATCGATAATAAAACTTTATCGATATTGTCGATGTATCGAAATGAAAATTACACTGGCTTTGGTACTACGACTTGCCTATTAGGAATGACCATATAAGTTTACTTTCTCAATTACAACCGTGATATGATATAAATACGATCATAATTGTTACTACAGTATAGCCTTTTAAAATTATAAAATATCGTGAAATGTAGGTGTTATTTATTTGGTTTTACTCTAAGCAAAATTAATTATTGATATTTAAGTAAAATAGTAAGTAAATTATTCAGACTTGTAGTGAAAGTTATATTTTATATACCTACAGTGTGTCTACTTAAGTTGACACCATATGGATAATTTTTTATTATTCTTTATTCTTTTAAAAAGTTCTGCATGGTCGAAAACTCGAAATTCAATTGTCAAATGATATATTTTTAGTGGTATACAAGCTATCTAAAACGATATAAATTTTGTTTGGAAGGAAAGTAGTATCATTTTTTTATCATCATACATTTTTATGAAGAAAAGATGTTAATGATTAAAAATAACTTTGAAATATGCAAAATATTTTATTTAAAGTGAACAACTTTAATTTTTTTCAATAACGAGCGTTTTTATGAATTTTCTCCGTTTTGACCTGTCCTAAGCTTAGTCCACATATTATAAATGAAAGAATGCGCAAATGTCCTTAATAATTTAATTTGCACCTTTTTTGCATAAAAAAAGAAAATTCTAAACATTGTTTTTATAATTACTTTTGATATTGTCGGAAAAATAAAGGTACTTTTCCCTTGGGCAAAATTCATATTTTTTAAGATACCTTCCATATCACTGAAAAACATTAGTATCTTATGATTGCATTTTAGATTTTAAAAGTTTTTTATATGATGCAAACTTAAGTAGACACACTGTATATTTTTTACTTTTTTATTTTTTTTTTAAGTTATAATAAGTAAGGTAGTTTCTTGAAGCTCTTTTAAAGATCTTTTTAATGGTGGTATAAAGTACAGTGTGTTTCATTAAAAAAAATACCTATTGTCCCACCCTGTACAATATTACTAATAGCTGTCATATTGACATTTAAAGTTGTCATTAATATGTTAAAAAATGCCGACCTTGTAGTCTTTGGGCCAATAATAAAATTTAGTTCATGATAATAACACTTTTAAAACCTTTTAGGGGTTTCCTTTTGACGTGTCTACTACGAATAGGCATACCGCCATATATGGAAGCGGCGCCTTCACCCAGCCTGTCCTTGTCAAATGTTTCCGGTTTCGGACCGGGCAAACGCATCACCTTTTTTTTTGGACAAGTTTACCACAATTTTTAAATGCAATTTTTAAACATTGTCCAAAAATCGTAAGAATTACAGTTACGAAACCCGCCTCAATCCGATACCCAAAACATGTCAATGGGTCTTATGGGTTTGTGACTGTAACACTTACGATTTTTGGCACAATGTTTAAAAATTGCATAGAAAACACTGGTTAAACTTGTCGGACAAAAAAGTGACGCGTTTGCCCGGTCCGACACCCGAAACATTTGACATTGACAGGCTGGGCTGCTTCCATATATGGCGGTATGAATATTCGTGGTAGACTCATCAAAAGGAACCCTCTCAAAAAGGTTTTAAAAGTGTAATTATCATGAAGTCAATTTCATTACTGGCCCAGCGACTATTGCTGATGATAGAGGAGCGCAAGAGGGAGATTTCGGGATTTACTACAGCGTGGCAGATTATTATACCGAAGGATACCTTGTACCTGGTTAAATACGTTCACCAAATATGAGCCCTGTATACAGGGCCGGTCGTTAAAAACACAAATATATCCATCAGAAATTTTCAAGCGCGTCCGATTAAGATAGAGTGAGTTAATTACATTCTAAACAAAGAGCTACAAAGTTGAAAAAAAACCGTCATTTTAACATTCTTGAGCATTTTTTTTTTTTCATTTTGACATCCCACGAAGGCATATGCCTAAATACCCATCGTTCCCCCTGTTCCGTCAACGTTGTCCACTGAAACATGCAGTTATGCATTTCACAGCACCTTTTAGGCAACGCGGTAGAGCCACCACGGTCGATATTTTTAAATAACTACTACCTAAATATGTCTCCCCCGCTGGGAATCGAACCGGCGACCACTGGCTTCGAAGATCAAAGCTCTGTCCACTGCGCCACGGGGGAGCATGGCTATTTTTTTTATTTTGAAGAAAATAATTTAAGGTTAAAGAAAAATATATAATCCGATACGATCCGAACGATTTCCACAAGCCGAAATACTAACAGTATATTTTTGACATATTAAAAAATCTATAGCCGCTTCTCACACCGATGACGCAGAGCGATGCAGATATCTCTTTCGAAGGATCTTAATTTAATATTGGATTGGGGCGCCAAAAATCATCCTCTACTTATGAGCGGCCAAGTTTTACAGAGCAAAGACACCTTCAATCTTGTGGGCGTCACATTTGAAAGTAACCTTAACTGGCATAAACACATTGTATCTATAGCCACGGCAGCTTCAAGCTTGGATTTCTCTTTCGAGCCAAAAAGTATTTTTCCGCTTCTAATTTATACACTTTATATGTGTCCCAAATCCAACCTCCCTTGGAATATTGTTCTCATATCTGGGGCATGGCGTCCCCCACAACCCTAAGCATTCTTGATTCTATTTAAAGAAGAGCTATTCGTCTCATTAATGATCCTTCACTTACAGAAAGGCTTCCCTCACTTGCCCATCGTCGAGCTGTGGGGGATTTATCGCTTTTTATAGGTATTTCCATGGCTTCTGCTCTGAAGAATTGTCCAGTATAGTTCCTCCACTCACGGTTCCCAACAGAGAAACTCGTGGTTCCGCGCGTATGCATCCCTATACGGTCCAACTGGACAGGCCCCGAACTTCTCACTTTGTTCGTTTTTTATCCCTAGAGTTTCTAGATTGTGGAACCTGCTGCCCGCGGAGGTCTTTCCTTCCCAAATCTTCAACTATTTAAGTCCCGTGTCAACAAACTCCCTCTTACCTCGCTTAAGACACCCACGGTACGTTAGTATTTAGGCTTTTAGCCTTCGTGGTTTGTCCAAAGATAAAAAAAAGATGAAAAGGTATACTTTATATAACATTTTTGTTCTTCTTAACATCTAAATATTGCAACCCAATAGGTCTCTATGACGCTCGAGTAAATCCCCATGGGATAATAAATAAAATATTTCTAAAATTATCATTAAATAAAAAAATAATTAGATAATGAAAATGTCTGTAAATTTAGGGCCCGCTTTTAGCAATGAAAGTTTACCAAAAATTATTTACCTAAAAATAATTAATTGTATTTAATTTGATATATTTTGTTTATGGTTTATTCTCGGTTTATCTAATTTGCGATTTTTCTTTTCATTTAACGACAGTAATCAGTTAATCAGTCTCTTTAAAACATTGATAAGCAGAGTTCATAAATAAAGAAATTTAAATTACTTGTTTGTCTGTTACGTTGCTCCAGTATCATTTATGTATCTAATTGTTGGTTTTCATTAAAGTTTCAGATTCTTCAACGCGCAGGATACAAACCTTTGGCCTTTCTGATTGTTATTCTTTTTCTCTGCCTTTTAAATAAATCAGTTTTTTGCAAAGTGATGAATGAAATGTCAAGATGTACAATTTTACAGAGAAATACGTTTGTGAGTTAAGTGAACATGTCCGACAGTATACCATTGAAATTTTAAACGAAACCGAAGAAAATCGGAATTCTGGCCTTGAGGAAATTAGAACTTGGTTGGTGGAGGAGAAACCTTGGATCAATGCCCGTACGGAGGACAGGTATTTACTTCCATTTTTAAGAGGATGTAAATTTAATCTATCCCAAACAAAGCAAAAGATAATAAATTACTATACAATGAGAAGAGATAGGCCAGAATGGTTTAAAAATAGGAACCCTCTTCTTCCAGAATTGATGGAACTGATCAAGATGGGTGTGTTTGTGCCTTTAAAACAACCTCACAATAATAAAATGGTTATTATTGTTCGAGCAGCAGCTCACGACCCGAAAATCCACTCCCTCGATAATGTTTTTAAAATTGGTAACATGATTCTTGATATTGCCTGTTTAGAAAACGAAGTTGCCCAAATCTACGGTGTGATCGCAATATTTGATTTTACCGGTATGAGTTTCGGTCATCTGAGACAACTTACTCCATCACTCATTAAAGGAGTTGTGTGTGCTTTTCAAAATTATCACGTTAAACCAAAACAATTAGAGTGTGTAAATGCGCCACGGTATATAAACATAGCAATTAATGTTTTCAAAAGTTTAATGACTGAAAAAATGAGAAGTAGGGTTAATGTGCATTATGGTGGTTTTGAAAAAGCGCAGCTTGTGGTCCCTAAAAACATATTACCCGCCGAGTACGGTGGTGATGCCGAGAGTATCGAAACGTTGGGTAACTTTTGGTTCGACAAGTTATTAGGGTATCGCGATTGGTTTGCAGAGGATGAAATTTATAAAGCTGAATGATTAACTTTAAAGTATTTACTTAGTTGGTAATTTAGCACTTCAAACAAATGCGAATTTTATTAGTTACTTTTAAATCATAACAGATGCGTTTGTATTTAACGACTTTTACGTTTATTTATCAACATAGTTTTCAGTGACCTAATGTAAGGCGTGGTCCGTCAAAAAGCTTGGGCCTAAAAAATATTTTTGGTGTTATTTAGCACTCTAAAACTTTACCATGTCCTATTTTTACCACTGTGAACACAGAGATTAAAGGCGCTTGCTGAAATTTGTTTTGTACTTTATTGTTACTAGTTATTTTAGCTTTCAAAATAATTTCTTTCATTAATGGTCTTATGTGAATGGAAACTTTTAATTTAGAGATCTTGTTTTTTTATGAATTACACAGGCACACAAAAAATATATTTTGAACTGGAACCGGGACATAGTGTTTCTCGTGTATTTCGATGCGCTGAATACGAATCTGAAGCCCGTTTTGGTCCAGCACGTCCCAGTTTTTTGTAAATTGCAAATATAACCTCGAAATTTGGTCATGTGAAAGGTTTTATTTGCAGTTTACATTTACATTAGGCAGTTAGTAACGCACGACACGAGAATAAGTGAGTTTTCTAAATATTGTTTTTTTTTGTTCCTAGTCAATAACACGAATTTCGTTTTCAATGCAAATATTTCAGAATTTCAAAGAATCCTAAATATTTTGCTCGCCTATGTCGTAATGTAATTTTACACAATAAAGTTAGTAAAAATGTAGCAAAAATCATGGTATGCAATATTAACGAAATATTATATTAAAATTTAATTATTTAAAAAAGTTTTAAATAGTTCGAGGTTAGGATGTCACCAAGAATTTTTAATAATACAAAATGTGTAAGGATGTTTGTATACAAACCTTACACAAAAGAAAATCTCTTTGCGTTGTTTCCTTACTATGTTACTGTTCCTTACTGTTCCGTTTCCTTAATTTTATTTTTTACTTAATGTATTGTATGTAAACCATTTTAATATGGGGCTAAATATTAAATTAATAAGTTTTCCTCTTTTAACTTTTAAAAATATAATTAATATAAATCAAGAACTATAATATATTTCATTGATTAATAGTTTATTAATATATTATTTCTGAAAATTAAATCATTTTTAGTGCTACTAGATATGAATTATCAATAAATAAATAAAAAAAAAGAATAAAAAGTTGACTTACTCGTTTTCAAAAATAATATATTTTTAGCACGTTAGGGTCCTAATTCTCGAGTATAAGAGAACGGACTCGATCACATCGCCAAAATGACCGTTTACTTCCCGGGCTGTTTTCCTTAACAGTCGCGTGATGGGAGCAGTCGTTTGCGTTCAAGAATACCTACCTATTTAAGCTTTACGAGAGAACTCCGCCTACTTTTCTCATGAAAACGCTGTTTCCCAGTTTCAAGAATAAGGACCCAGGCCACTTCAAGCCAAAATAATAAGGCGTTGAAATTAAAAACATTATTGCAATTTGTTTTACTTTTGTATCTTTTAAATAAAAAGTAAAATTCCGGGTAAAATGCACGTTTGTGTCATACTCAGTTTTGCTAAATTGAAGTGCAGGTCACAAACACTTTTTAATGTTTTATTATATTTTCTTTTTTTTAGAGACTTTTTAAGTATACATATTGGCTAAACCTTATCTTGGGATCACCAATTTAAGTGTAAAGAAATGATATTTAAACTAGGAATATGTAAATAGAAAAGAAATAAAAACATTGCTTCATTTTCATGTATATTGAGCCATATAAAAAGCAGTGGCGGCTATTCAGGTGTAGTAAGTGAAGTGCCACTTCACCAAAAATAAATAATAAAACATAAAAAAACATATTACTATTATTCAATTCATTTTTCTCATTTCTATTCCTAATTTGTAAAATTCGCCATGAAAATGTAGCATATAAATTAACAGCTGGCGCGAGTCGCTTTCCTCCTCTTTCGGCCACGCGACAAGTGTATTGCAAATATAAACCGGACCGAAGTATACACGGGGTTTTGTATACGCTTTGACGCTCCGTTGCCATGACAACGCTATAATTACCGGTAGCCAGAATCGCGGGTAGGAGCATCAGGTGTATTGCTTGGTAAATCGCTAGCCTTAAAAGATAGTATAGGTTTTGGTGGTTTCGTTGGTTGTTACGTATTATTTCGATTGTTTCCGTTTGAGTATAATTAGCGATAGTGATTTTCACAGGAAGAAATTAAAGGACAGTACAGAGCACTTCTCTATGAAATATTAGATCACATTTTGATGGAAATGGAAGTAAGATTTGAAGATTGTTACAAACTACAATTTCTTTGTCTTGCTGATACTGCAAAGTTTGGCCAGTATAACCAAACTTTTCCCACTGATTCTTTTCCAAATTTATTAAAGATGTATGCCGAATCATTTCCAAAAATCAGCGGCTCAAAAATAAACTTAACCTAATATTTGCTGATGAAAGTAATAGAAATATTTCATTGCAGCAGTTAGTGAAACAAGTTGGCGCAAATAAAGACATTTTTTCCGAGGCGTATAAACTTTTTTCGCTAATTTTAAGGATATCGTCGACAAGCGTGTCAGTGGAACGGAGTTTTTCTTGTCTTAAGGGTTTAAAAACTTTCTTAGAAACACTATATCCCAAGATAGACTTTTATCTTTGGCCAATATTTCAATTTAAAAGGAGCTTTTACAGGAACTGATAAAACTTAACCATTTTATGAATATATAATTGATAAATTTGCTGCATTAAAAGATAGAAGAATTGATTTAGTGTATACAATTTAGGGAAGTTAAGATATTAGGACTTTTTACTTAGACTTTTGATAGTTGAGTATTTTTAATTTTGCTAAAATGGTGAATGCGCTTTTTTTCCTTCCTGCACTACACCTGTTTTTAGACCCGCGAGCTGCCACTGATAAAAAGTAGCAAATGCTTTTGCTTATAAGTATAAGTAAATGATCATTATATAGAAATATAAAAGAATTTACTTCAAACGTATAAATAAAGTCTAGCATTTACTTACAAGTGCAAGTATTTACTTGTAGAAAGGAGGTGCTCTCGTGCTGTTATTCAGTAGCATCACTTTTCTATAAGTAAATACTCGCATTTGTAAGTAAAAGCTATTTATACGTTTGAAGTAAATCCTTCTATATTTTTTTATATTGGGCATTTGCTTATACTTATAAGTAAAAGCATTTGCTTCTTTTTATTTATATGGCCCATTTTTTTAAATATACGATAAAATTATCAATTTTAGGCATTTAACCAATTATAACCGCGGTATTAAATGGTGACAACTTTGACGTATAATACATTGATTAAACGTCAACATAACCGCTGGTAAATACTCGTTTTAGAATTGGTTCTTCGCCTAAATTTGATGATTGTTTTTATTCTCACGATATTTTAAAAACACTGGCTCAAGGTTTCCGTGAACTAATCTGTATAATTTTATATTTAGTCTTTTTATTAAATATTTTTAATATATTTTTGTTCTTCAATTCTTTAATAGTAAGTTTTGAATTATTATTTATTATATTAATTAAAATAAAAATGTACCTAATTGTTCATTTAGTAAAAAGTACCTAATATTGTGTAATATTCCTGAATTTACACGTAAACTTTCTTTATATTGAGGAGTACGTTAGATTAAGGTCACAAAGTTTTTTTGTATTTTATACTTTATTTGTTTTCTGGGAGATTAAATTTAAACAAAATATTATTTGGCTTTTCTCAGAATAAAATTAAAAGTATATTTAACATTTTATGAAAATTAAAACTTTTATACGTTATGTAGAACTATTCTGCTTTTACACAATATAATAAAAGTTATTATTACTTTAAAAGAAATAAAATAATGAAATATTTAATATTAAGTTACTTACAATACAAAGGTTTCAATCTATAAACAAAGGTTCATTAGCACTCGGTTGAAATTATTTTAATCTAATAAAATAAAATCTTAACAAGACGCCAGACGAGAACTAGGCCACTTGTTAGAAATCTGAAAAAATATAAAAATACAAATGTCTGATGGACATTTTAAAGTTTGACATTACTTTTGGAAAAATTAACTGGTAAAAGATACACCTATTAGGTATCTTAACCAGAAAAAAGAATAGTAAAAAATGTTTAGCCATATAATAAAGTATTTTATGCTTTTATTTGTTTTCTGGGAGAATAAATTTAAAGAAAATATTATTTCGCTTTTCTCCAGAATAAAATTAAAAAGTTTATTTAACATTTTATGAAAATTATTTATCAGACATTTCATTTTTATATTTTTTTCAGTTTTCTAACAAGTATATCAATAAGTTTTTAGTTAAACTGTTTACCAGATTTTTGGTAAACTATTTACCACATTTTTGAGACGCAACCATTGGCCCTGTTCTCGTCTGGCGTCTTGTTAAGATTTTATTTATTAGATTAAAATAATTTCTACCGAGTGCTAATGAACCTTTGTTTATAGATTGAAACCTTTGTATTGTAAGTAACTTAATATTAAATATTTCATTATTTTATTTCTTTTAAAGTAATAATAATTTTATTATATTGTATAAGAGCAGAATAGTTTTACATATTGTATAACAGTTTTAATTTTCATAAAATGTTAAATAAACTTTTAATTTTATTCTGGAGAAAAGCCAAATAATATCAAGTTTTTTTTTGTGTATTGTAAATTATTGTTAAATCTTTTAATTAACTGCTAAGTATTTGGTTAGAAATCAGAAATATTTATAAAGTTTATTAAATTACTATTAATTGCAGAATGTTAAAATGATGACAGTGCAATATTATTTGTACTATTTTTATTTTCTTGAAATGTGTTTACAGATTAAAAGTTTTCTTGCGTAACATTTTATTGAACACACTTCTGCAGTTTGATATTTATTACTGTAATTTGTGTTAAAAATAATTGTATTTACCAAATTATATGACTTTCTTTTTTGTTAGGTTAATTTTATGCTCTCAATATTTTTAGGGTTGGTAGCGTAAAAGTTACTAAACTATTTAACAGAATTGTAAGGCAGTAGTAAGAATCCAAATATAGCGCTTACCCTATATTTTTCCGTAAATAAAAATTGTAGCCTGGTACGACACCCACGGTACGTTAGTATTTAGGCTTTCAGCCTTCGTAGATTGTCCAAAGATAAAAGAAAAATATTAGCAAATTAAGGTATGCTCATCTGCAGATAAAAAACATAGTTGACAAAAAATTCCTGCAAGAAATCTTTTAAACTCTTATAACACTCTAAACTACATGCCCCAAGCTTGCCGAGTCTAAGCTCCAACTTTTTTGTCCAGTAAAGAAGCGTCAATAAATAATAATAACAATTAATTTTTATATTATTTAGAACTAATTTGTATTAATTTTATTTTTAACATTGTTACAATAGTTATCAATAATTTTAAATATGAAAAGTAGTTTTAGAATTTTTACCAGAACGTTTCTGATTTATTTTTTTATGGAAGTTGTATTTAAATTAGCTGTAAGAAGGTTTAATAGGCATATTGTTATTAAAAATTGTACTTTGTTTGGACTGCCAATTAGACATTTATACGGGCGGGGCGTAGCCAATTGGGAAAGAGCCCACCAATAGTATTTATGACCTTAAAAATGTGTAATTATTTTTTATATATCCAAATAACTTTTTAGTGGCTAACGTGGTGGAGTGACTAGCGTACCACCTACAGAAGACTACGGCAAACCACTGTGTAGTATTCTGCCTAGTACAACCTCTAACGTTGTGGTTCGGAAGCCACGTAAAGCCGGTGGTCCCGCACATCTGTGTGAAAAACAGTTTGGTACGCGCTACAGATATGTGCGAGAGGGCGCCTAAAGCTCTGGATACAGAGCATGGTACTGAAAGAAGAAATACCTTTAAAGATTCCAAATTTTAAATTTAAAATTTTATTCTATTATTAAAACGAGAAATGAACAAAATTCTGGCTACGTCCCTGTCAATAACTTTTTTATATTGAAATCTGTTTTCACGACGGAAGGAAAAGGACTTTTAAACCCTTTTAGAAAAACAATTGTTTATATTAGTATTATGTAGTCTTCCTTCATGTTTATCTGTGACTTGGTCTGTGATTATTATATAAAATCATAAATTTATATATTTTTTATAAATGGTAATAAAATATTAATTAGTAATTTTTTGTTTTTACTTAGAAAGGGTAATGACATGCATATATCAAGGTCTGCATTTTTTAACGTAATAATGAGACCTCTTCCCAATCAGCACAGTACTTACATTAGTACATCCATTTTACGTCGTTACGTCCAGGGATCTAAATTGTACATCTTATGTACGTATTTCTACTACGTCTTATATACGTATTTTAAAGTACATACATAAGACGTACATTTTAGAACCATTTTACGTCTTATGTATGTACTTTAAAGTACTGACATAAGACGTACATTTTAGAACCATTTTACGCCTTATGTATGTACTTTAAAGTACGTACATAAGATGTACATTTTAGAACCATATTTTACGTCGTTACGTCCAGTGATCTAAATTGAACATCTTATGTACGTATCTCTAATACGTCTTGGGTATGTACTTTAAGACACCACTTATTAACGTCAAGGTGACAACTGGACGCCATATTGCAAAAAAATGGAAAGGGAGATCTTGTAGCTTATCATTTTTAAGCTCCTGACGAGTACTTTATAACCGTAGAATATGTATAAGGTCAGTACCATTACCTACTACAAAATGACGGTACCTACTTTATAAATTACCTAAACACCTGATTTAGATGGCCATATTATGTTCGTAATAATAAAGTAAGATGTACTTTATGTGATATCAAAGAATATAATAGGTACCGCAATAAAAATCCAGTTTAAATGGCTAAATTACGAACGATTTATCCGATTTATCTCACGCGCTTATATGGACTGCTTCAAAGGCTATATAAAAGGGCCTATTTTATTCTATTCTATTTATTTTTCTTGGTTTTGGTCCCTTCAGGTCCAATCCACCACTCTCCCCCTTCCGGACTGTGCTTTCCAGGGCTTCGTCGGCGGAAAATCTGGATAATCGTAGCTCCCAGAAATTCCAAAAAGAAAACAAAAACAATTCTACAATCGATGCGATGCATAAATTGTCTGCTGTCAAACCAAGACCTGCTACGGCACGGTGTTTTGGGCAACGGCACACGGTGTTCTGCTCGGGGATGCGGACTGAGCAACAACCATCCAAGTTATGGAATGAATGGTGTGTGAATGAGAAGGAGTAGGGGTCAAGGTACAATAAGCCTTCAGGCTGCAGTGCACCACCTAGGGGGCGGTCGTCGGACCTGGGTGGGATGACCCCGAAAGGGTGAAAAAAAGACCTGCTACTGGTGTTACATATAACCTTCACTTTCACTACTGACAGTTCCCATGGCACGCCCATCTATTTTGCGCCATTTGAGAAATGCCTCGTGTTCACCACCAAACAGGATACCATCAGCTTATAGGAATCTTCGCTTACATCCAGAAGAAAGAGGCCGTCAATTTAGTGTGAATCTTTCTTCGATCCCCGAAGGTAAAAACGCCCGTACGGCACCTATAACCGCCACTCCGGGAAGAACTTGGAGGTCAAACAAAGAGTCAAATAAGAGGGCCTATGAGAGGGGTTCAATTTTCGGCGCCGACTTTATTACACAAGTGCGTTATTCTATTGCGGAAGCTTATTATTACCTTATATTCTTTGGTACATGATATTTTCTTAAAGATCTTTTTATTGCTACTATAATATACAAAGTGTTTAATTTAAAAATAAACTTTTGTCGTTTGGCGCAAATGTAAGGTGGACAAGGTGTCCACCAATTAAGATATTTTGTACTATAAAATGCATCTTTTTTAATTAAATCATAAAACTTGTTATCTAATATTTTTATAGGTCTTAGACATTTAGATTCTTCTAAATAAGAAAATGACGGGCATGAGACTAAACCAAAGAGTAAATATGTTTTATTAATCTTTGACTAAACGTTGAAATCCAACATAAAAAATAAAATGATTTAAGCAGTGGCGGGCATGGTCTCCGGAGCCCTCAAGCTCAGGGGGCCCCTCGGATTTGACTAATAAACTATTAATATTAAAAGTAGAATTTTCTCTCACATTTTAAATATAAATAAATAAGAATTGTAAGGAACGATTTTTTGCTTGGAGTAGGTACGTCGAAATTTTAAATATTTTACTTTTGGCCCTACTTCATTTTTTGCCCCAGGGCCTTTGCCTACTTACTTAACTTCCTAATTTGGAGGTAAAGATAAAATAATTGAGATTTTTTTTTACTAACAAAATTTCAAATATCTACACAGCTAAATTGCAAATATATCGCTTGGCTCCAATAGTGGCACAACTCAAAAACACGCATTTTGGACTAATAGGAACCGGTGTAAATATACCTAAATCACATATTCTCTTCAGCAGCAATACTGGTAAATATCAACTTTAAACTTTTTTTTAGAAAAACTTAAACATTTCTTTTATAATTGCCTTACCAATAAAAACTTTAAACCCACTTATCTCAAAACATGATTTTTTGAGTTATGTCGCTGTAGCCCACGAGCTATATGGTTTTGGTGCCTTCTGATCAGAGCAACTTTATATACTGTGAAAGGCTTTCGCGGCCTTCTTCTGCTAAACTTATGTTTTTGGGCTATTTGGGCGTCGTCGTAGATTTTGTTTCCTTGACGTCTCGCCAGCGCGAGTAGTTGGCATCCTCGGAAGGTTCCAGTAGACTACCTTGCATACCACTGTGTCCCGGCGCAGAAGTCATAGAGATACAGTTTACCAGAAGAATGAATGAAGATTAATAAAACATGGATACCAATTCTCAAAACCACAAAAATGGCACCACAGCAGGAACAACAACTGCACAATGACCAACCGGAACAATCCCCGCCCACCCAAGCTGCCTATATAAATACTCACTGCGTCCGCGCCTGGACACAGTAGTACGCAAGGTAGTCTACTAGGAACCTTCTGAGGATGCCACCTACTACCGCTGGCGAAACGTCAGGAAAACAAAATCTACGACGACGGCCGAATAGCCCAAAAACATAAGTTTACTTGTCGCGAGCAGAGCAACTTTCTTTGAGCGGTCTTGCTCAATAACTCAATTATTTTCTTTAAAATTAAAATGTATTTTAAAACTTGGTAAAGAAAAATATTTTATTAATGTGTTATAGAATACAATCAATCACCTACATTTTAATATATTAATGATGCAAATTAATACTCATGTATCTTACTTACGTTTATATTAATTTTTACATGGGTAAAATTACATCAAATTGCATCCAAAACATTTTTCGACGTATGAAGAAGTAAAGGCTGTTTCGCGGACCGCATATCAGCTAAGTTAGCATTTTAGCTTTAATGTTTTTATTAAGTGATATCGGAGCGATTAGATTTTGAGTTTAGAAATTAAAATGGTGGACCGCATTATCCGCCGGAACTGGCATTTTTAATCTTTCTAATCAAACCACGAAGACTAAAAGCCTAAATACTAACGTACCGTGGATGTCTTAAGCGAGGTAAGAGGAAGGTTGTTGACACGGGAATTAAAATCTTGAAGATTTGGGGGAAGGAAAGACCTCCGCTGGCAGCAGGTTCGACATTCTAGAAACTTTAGGGATAAAAGAACGAACCAAGTGGCGAAGTTCGGGGCCTGTCCAGTTGGACCGTATAGGGATGCATACGCGCGGAACCACGAGTTTCTCTGTTGGGAACCGTGAGTGGAGGAACTACACTGGCCAATTCTTCAGAGCAGAAGCCTTGGAAGTACCTATAAAAAAGCGATATATTCCCCACAGCCCGACGATGGGCAAGAGAGGAAAGCCTTTCTGTAAGTGAAGGATCATTAATGAGACGAATAGCTCTTCTTTGAATAGAATCCAGAATGCTTAGGGTTGTGGGGGAAGCCATGCCCCAGATATGAGAACAATACTCCAAGGGAGGTCGGATTTGGGACACATATCTATAAAGTGTATAAATTAGAAGGGAAAAATACTTTTTGGCTCGAAATAGAAATCCAAGCTTTTTTGAAGCTGCTCGTGGCAATAGATACAATGTGTTTATGCCAGTTAAGGTTACTTTCAAATGTGACGCCCACAAGATTGAAGGTGTGTTTAATCTGTAAAACTTGGCCGCTCATAAGTAGAGGATGAGTATTTGGTAACTCTTTTCGCGACATGGAACATGATTGTGTTTTGGATGAATTAAAGTGGACGAGATTTTTGGCGCCCAAATCCAATATTAAAATAAGATCCTGCGAAAGAGATATCTGCATCGCTCTGCGTTTGTTTTCCAAATAAGGTTTAGTGATGGCTTTAGGAACCTGAAAACTGGAGTGAAGGGTACTATCGTCGGCGAAACTATGAATGGAATTAGTTGTGGACGAGAGAAGGTCGTTGATGTGAAGAAGAAACAATGTTGGTGCCAGAACTGAGCCCTAACCAGCATTAACTTGGTGAAAGCTTGAAGAATGGCCGTCCACAATAACTGATATACGTCGATCAGATAGAGAACTAGAGAGCCAAGTACAGAGTTTAGTTGAAAGACCATAGGAGGGAAGTTAATTAAGAAGTGCGGCATGCCAGACCTGGTCAAAAGCTTTGGATATATCAAGAGCAACGATCTGGGACTCGCCTAGAAACTCAAGAGCATTCCGGATCTCCCTAGTTTATTTTCGACAAACACTCGACTAACTCTTTTTATTCCCTGTTTCTTCATACGTAATAAGTTTCCAAATAGCTAATTAAAAAGAACATTTGGTTTTTATTTAATTTATTTTCTTTTGTAACAAACATACATCACAAACCACAACTAATAACAATATAAAATTAACATTTGAGCACTTTTTATTATGTAACTATACTTAGCAGTGTATGTCTCTAATCTTTCGTAACTTATTATTATCCATTAAAAATTCACCTACTTTAAATTACATTATATTTATTAAAACTAAGGTTCAAGTTAAAATTTTACAATAAAAATGGTTTGAATCTGAAACTAATATGGATAAATATGGGTAATGTTCGTAAGTTAAAACCAAATTAAAAAAAAGAGTCACAATATGTATTAATAGGTAGTATACAACCACTTCTGTTTATTTTTGATCCCTGTCTTCCTATCTCTCCTTATCACCTTGGCTTAAAAAATATGACTATTTTCTTATTTCTTGATAGATTTAATATGAAAATGATAAAAAAAAATATAAAATAATTAGTAACTAATCTACAAACTATATTACTATACATTTAATATCTAGTGAAAAGGGCAAGGTGTAATATAAATAATAAAAACCTATATAATCGAAAGATACTTTACTTAAAAATCCATTTTTATAAGTGCAAACCAAAGCAATGAACAGATTGATTTTGTGTTATCAAATTCGGTACTTTGGCTACATAGCTGAAACTTGAAAATATGCACTTTGTAAATAAAATATACAAACACGATTTTTTTTTATAATTGCTAAGATAATTCATATGTTTAATTATTGTGTCTATCATTAGACCTTTTTTTTAATCGGAAATGATAAACTTCTAGCCTATCATTTTTAAATCAACCTAAAAGTTACTATGTGTTTTAATTTAAAACGTTATTAAGTAAAGGTAATTATAGTTGACAAAATAAAAATTATAAATTCACTAAATAAAGTATACTATACTATTTCATACTGGTATGGAAACCAATTCGTCGACCATAGGCAAAATCATATACTGAATCCCTTCCACCAACTTGCTATGTACTCTCCTAAAATCCACCGCCACAAGCCCGCATATTCAAACAGAACGAAATCAGGGGCTCCTGGCTTACCGCGCTTTCGTCTGCCGTCCGCCGTGTGCGATAGCGACGATATCCCACCTCGAATATTTCCTATGCTTTTAATTCCCTATGGTCGGCCAGTTTATGGGCAATTGTTACCAATGCGTGTAAAGGAGACAGTCTGAAGCAACGAAAAAGCAAGTTGGCCTCGTTAACCTATGGTGCAAGCTTCTGAGTCATGCGTTTTCTGTCTAATCTATATCTGCTTGTGTTTAACACATTAGATCTTAATTAAACATATCAAGCTGGCATTTTTGCTGTTATTAAATATTAAGAAAAAAATTATTTGTTTTTCAGATATTGCTTCTTTCGTCATATAAGTTAAACTACAGTTTTCTGATTTACTTGAACTATTAAGGAAAATAGTTTTCCCCAAAAAAATTAAATTTTTTTAATTGTGTTTTTTAAAACATTTTTATACATATGAAATATCTAACTTAGCCAAAGTGACTTAAAAATACATTCGATGTACAAAATAATTTCCTAAACATTTATTTTGAAGATTGCTTGCTTCATCCCCGTTTAACTTTAAGCACAAATAAACTGATTGATAAGAAGAGTACTATCCAAACTGCAGTTGCAATAAATCCATAGTAGACATCTGGCTCTAGAAGTGACCACCCTCTCGTCATCATAGCACGAAGTGATGTTGTAGCTAGAGTTAGCGGTAGGAACGTTGAAACGTATCTTAAAGCAGTTGGCATACCTGTAATAAATTATATGTTAATTGGATTAAAGAATAACTTAAAATGTCAATTCTATAATGCCTAGGTCATGTAGGACCAAGATCGTTTGACTAGGTAAGGTTGCCTCATTACGTCACATATGTACCGCACTGCTGGTTCCTTGGCGCCAACAAGGATGTCTAGACGGATAATACTATGAGGGCGAAAGAGCGCGATATACAATATTTAAAAATCAGGTAGAATAATCATTGTTAAATAATTTATTAATAGGAAATAAAGAAATTACGGTAACAACTGGAATTAACAGTATTTAAAAGTATTTCTTTAATATTGACAAAAAACACAAACTACACTGTTAAAAACTTCATTAAATAATGAGCAAAATTCATATGTGACGTATCGTCCGCCATGTTGCAAGGCTTACGAGGCAACCTTACCTAGTTAAACGATCTTGATCTAGGAGTACTGAAAATTGCACCTGACACGGACCATTATTGTAGACAGGGTGTTTTTAGATAAAATACTAATCCCTTAACGTGATATTTAAAACAAATATTTATATAAACCTATGGCTCAAACGTCCTAACGTTTTAGATATAGGGTGGTAAAGTTTTGATAATTATATCTTTTTTATACCATCTGTGATACCACTTTAAATACACTCATGGACTAAATTATCGCAACAGCTCGATTTTCTGTATAAACTTCAATACAAAAAAGCTTTTATTTAAAAAGCCATCGAAAACTAAAATTAAGCGACTTGGCAACGTTACAGTTGCAAATTTAGAACTTAATGACATTTCATAATCATGTTTTGCTTTCTGTTGTTGCAGTTAATATTCTATTTTTTAAAGAATTTTGTAACACGAATTTAGGTGTTTTTACTGTTTTAGGTTTTATTACAAAATCTAATTTTAAGATTTGTGTAATTAAAAGGTAGTTATTCGCTTTACCCAGGCACCATATCCACTTTACCCGGTAGTCTGGGCAAAGTGAATATTATGACACGATTTTGAATTTTATTTTAAATTACTTAACTACCTAATAAAAATAGCTAAAAACCTATAAAATATAAAAGTACACTTGTTTTGACAATAAAAACTTAAACTGTAGGACATAGTTCTGCCTCTCTAATGGCTATAACAGAATATTTGCCAATGTTGATTTTTATTTGTAAGTGCTCTAACAACCAAATACAGATATTTTTTAACGTGAAATTGCGTGCGCATGCAAGTAAAAAACACATTTTCTATCAATTACAGGTTATAGTTATATGATTATGCAAATAGCCTTACTTTTTTGCGAAAACCACATATCGGGCGAAAATCAATTTAAAGACAATTATAAATACAGGGTGATTCAAAAATCGATTTTAAAACTTAAGGGGATGATTCTACTTGATAAAATAAAGGTAGAGCTTTATATCAATTTTTTTCAAAATGTCATTCGTTTTCGAGTTACAAGCCGTCAAAGTTCAATTTTTATTTTGGTGTTTTTGTCATATTGCATTTATTTTTTAACCAATCCAGTTGATATTTGGCACACAAATCGAGCTTTGCAGATTCTAAAATTTTAAGATAAAAGTACTTTTTTAGATACCGCCAGAGGGCACTTTACCTAAAACTTAAAATTTATTTAAATTATAACTTTTTGTTTTGACAGATATCGCAAAGCTGGGGCGCCATTTTATAGACAATCAAAAACTTAAAAATAAGGTACTCCTTATTAAAGTCGATAAACCTCACCGTTTAGGAACCAGTAGACATCAAAGTTTTCATCAATTTCAATCAAATTACCTACATACATGCAGGGTGTCCAGTAACTCAACCGACAAACTTAACCAAACGATTCTAAAACAGAAAATAAGAAAAACTTCATATAAACATATGACCTAAACGTCTTAGTTTTTGAATATTTTTAAATATTTAAAAATAAAAGTTATTTTTTACATTTTTAACACCACGTAGCTCAAAAAATATGAAGTTTAGGACATATGTTTATATGAAGATTTTTCTTATATTTTGTTATAGAATAGTTTGGTTAAGTTTGTGGTTGAGTTACTGGACACCCTGTATGTATGTAGGTAATTTTATTAAAATTGATGAAAATTTTGATGTCTATTGATGCTTAAACGGTGAGATTTATCGACTTTAATAAAGAGTATCTAATTTTTTGGGTTTTTAATTGTCTATAAAATGGCTTCCCAGATTTGCGATATCTGTCAAAGTAAAAGTTATGATGTAAATCAATTTTAAGTTTTAGGTAAAGTGCCCTCTGGCGGTATTAAAAAGTACTTTTGTCTTAAAATTTAAGGATCTGCAAAGCTCGATTTGTGTGCCAAATATTAACTGGATGGGTTAAAAAATAAATGCAATATGGCGAAAAACCAAAATAAAAAAGGAACTTTGACGACTTGTAACTCAAAAACGAATGACATTTTGAAAAAATTGATATGAAGCTCTACCCTTATTTTGTCAAGTAGAATCGCCCCCTTAAGTTTCGTGATCGATTTTTGAATCACCCTGTATAATTTTTGTTCCGAGAAAAAGTGGTAACGCACCATATTTTTCTTTTAAAATTTTTAGTTTAAATCCCGCTAGAACGCCACTAAAAGAAATAAAAAAGGTATGCATTAAAAAATGCCTTAATATTTTTTTAAACTTTACCACCCAGTATCTCAAAAGTAAAGACATAGGATGTTAGGTTTTATAGTTTTTTAAGGTTTTATATTTGTATAGGCTTATTTGAACTTTTTTCTTAAAACAATCTATCTTTGCAAATACACTAACAATTCCGCTAATTTCTTGTTTATTACAGGCAAAAACAAAAGTTTTGGTTTAAAAATACGTACCTTCGATCGGCCAAATAACGCCACTGAGAAGCAAAGTTGGGTAGAAGCTTCCTAGCGCCAGTTGTATAGCGTTTCTCTCTAATTCGCAAACGGCTGAAATTACAAATCCGAAGCACATTCCACACAGTCCTTGAAGAATTGTTAAGACAACCACGATGAAAATATCTCCTTTGCATTCTACCCCAAATACCAAAATCATGAAGATGAGGACCAGAGTAGTTTGACCACACATTACCACGAATTGAGTAACCACATGTGAAAAGAGAATTTCACCGGGTGTAACACCTGTAATTTAAATCGGTATATTAAAATCAATTTCAATAATAATACTTTCGATTTAACCAAAAGCACCAACAACTCCTTAATTTAAAATACAAGCATTACCTTTTTTGATTTAGCAATTATTTCGATTTTTTTATGATATAGAACAGGGTGTCCAAATTTTGTTGGAATTGCAGGGTATTTTGGTTATTATAAGAGATATATAAGAGGGTTTTCGTAAAGTAAACTAAGCGAAAGATGACCCTAAAAGATTTTTCATCGCCCCTTAGTTTTTGACATACAATAGAAAAATCATATGTTTGGTCCATATCTTAAAAAATATTCAAATTAAAAAAAATCTTACTACACCACTGGATTTTACGTACAAATATCTACTTATATTAGTTTCTACTTTTGTTGTAGGTTTCAAGATAACTGAAATACAAGGGGGTCGAGAAATGAAAAAAATTGCTCTGTATTTCAAAAACTAAGAGTTCCATAAAAAAATCTTTTAGTGCCATTTTTCGTTTTATCAAAAAGTAGCAACAGTTTGCGAAAACCGCAAGTTTCTATCTCCAATAATCACCAAGATACCCTGCAATTGCAACGACATCTGGACACCCTGTACAATACGGTGTTTATTTTCAAAATACGGACTAAAATACATATTATTAAAGAAAACCACCGCCATTATTTCATCTTTGACAATGTTTCTCTTGGTAATATAAACACTATTTGTTTTTACAGAGAAATTTAAAATTATTTTTGACTCACGACATAAAAATTTGATGAAAAACTTTTATTGTGGATTCCTACATTAAGAATTTCGCGTTTGATAGTAAAACAATTATTTATATTTATTTTTGTCAGATTCTATTATCGTCATTTTTTAGCAGTTATACCAACATTTATTGCATGATAACTCTATAAAACATCCGTCTTTGCTAAACTAAATGTTTCAAATAAATAATATTAATCCTGTTTATCAATAACAACAAAAAGTTTTGTTTTATATTAGGGACGTTTATTTGTAACAGTTTGCTGTTCTTTTTTAATCTTCAAAATATTGCAAGTAGCTTTTGGAGTTTTTTTGTCAAATCTAGTCGACTAAAAAAACAACTGCTTTTTATTATTCAATATCAGGCCCACTAAAACCCTTTTGAGAAGTAATAATTTTAGATACCCAAAAATACATACCAGCAACCCATGACCTATCCAGTAATCCTTCCATTCTTTCAATAATCAGTGCCGAAGACGTAAGAGCGACAGCCAAGAAGAAAACAATTCTGGAAAAAGAAAAGGTTTTTTTATAAATCATTGATATTTTTAGATACTAAGGACTTTTTACCTAAATTTTATTATTTACTATCTTGTATACAAGAAGAGAACAAAAACGTAGTGAGTAATCTTCTATTCTAAGACCAAAGTAGCAGAAAATATAGAGAAAAGTGATCAAATATGGAATAGTATTCCTAATCCCTAAGTCGATGTTTTGGTGATTAAAATTGATCAATGTAACTAAACATTTTTACAAAATAAAGGACAAATATATGATTGTTAATAATTACTACAAAAAGTTTTTTATTTATAATTTTTATGCAAATTATGTGTAAAAACTAAATAGTATTTCATATTTGGTCACCTTCCCCTACCGGAAAAATATGAATCAACTATCATCAAAAATATTTGAAAACTTACGTTAATATTACACCAGGCGCTACGAAATCTGTAAATGACGGCTGATTGGACCCATAAATCGGTTTTTGAATGAAATGGGTACGTCCGCTAATCCTTCATTTTGATCACAGTCTCGTAGTAAGTCCTTCGTAAAATTTTGATAGGTCAGTTGTAAATCTCGTTGCAAAATTATGCCAATCTGTTGATCTAAAAATCAAAACTTTAAATTAAAAATTAAAATAAAAAGTTAGTCTTTGATTGTAAGTAAAATAAAATAAATTTCCTTTATCCATCAATGCCTCCTGTAAGGATTTATGATAACAAGCTAACACTGCTGCGCAATATAACAAAATGTAAAAAAATAATGCTATTTACGAGAGATATATTGAAGGCGTTGAGAACCAGAACGCACTCTCCCACGAATCAAATTGAAGTACTGTTTAAAGCAGATTTTTTGATTTGTTG
Organism: Listronotus bonariensis; assembly: GCA_014170235.1. Classification (NCBI taxonomy): domain Eukaryota; kingdom Metazoa; phylum Arthropoda; class Insecta; order Coleoptera; family Curculionidae; genus Listronotus; species Listronotus bonariensis. Next base: position 83,042 of record JACEGR010002761.1, read on the forward strand.
GATGTTTTCAAAGACTGACTTAATTAAAGAATTAAATACCTTAATTAAATGTCTGCGCCACAAAATTTAAAATAATAATTAATGTAATATAATTTGTTATTTTTCAGAAATTGGATGCTTGATAGCACAGGCCGTCAAGCAAGTGCGTCAGTTCCATGAGTAAGAAAAAGTCTGCATACTATACTTTTTGTTTTAATTTTTAAAATTTAGAATTTCCGTACTCGACAAAGGGATTCACCATAAGTATTCTGCGGTCTCTTTTTCTTCCTGGCAGATCCTGCATAGGTTTTCTTCTACCAGTCTCAATTTTCCAGGTGTTCATTTAGTCTGCAAGGACCTGTTAGTTGACCCTCTATTATTCTTACTGCCTTCCGGTTGTAATTCAGATGGTCTTTGGTAAATTCCGGCGAGTATGTCTTTATGCCTGACGCTGTCCTGGTATTCTTATCCACCAGTCTTGGGATTCCATATTATCCGAAGGCATCTAACACAGTGAGTTGACTTCTTGGTAATTCTTGAATCTCCATTGTATGACCCTTACTTGTTTTATGATAGGACTCTGGTCTTGTTTGAGACGGTATTGTATCGCTTTCACTTCACCCTGTATGAACATGTGAAGTCGTGGTAGGGTACGCAGCCCTTACTTCCAGAGCAGCAGTAGGGATGGTTTTCATGGCCTCCGTTATACATAGACAAGTAAGTCTTTGTATACTTTGTAATTGCCTTGTTGCCGTCTTTTGAAGCGTCTTTGCACCCGAGGGAATGGAACCGTCATTATCATTGGTCCAAAACCATTTTCTACAACCACTGGTACATTTTCGGACTGAGTGTCCAATTTTTCCCGCAAAGTCTTTGGTATCTACCCAGGGTAACTTTTACCTTTTAAGTGACTTTGCTTACGAATGTTGGTTTAATCAGTGTCGTTTAGTTGATGTCGCTTGTGTTTATAAATCTATATTGAAATACATTTTGGTAGACATTGAAACAACGTAAAAATAGCGTCAAACTTTTTAATAACGATAAAAAACAGCAATTTTTGTAATGGTCAAGGTCGTATTAAGGACATTTTTTAGTTATTATAATATACTTACTTGACATATCTAGCCATACTCTGATCTCACTTTGGTCTAACGTCTCTTCGTCACTGTCTTTTCCAAGAGCTATTCTAGCAACCAGAGCGTCCGTAAAGTTTTCCGTAAAATACATAGCACCCCACGCTTCCCCTCTACTAACAGCGTCTTTTGCAGAATTAACGTCCGGATAATATACCTAAAAAAGTAAATTTGAGACAATTAGATAAAGGTACTTTTGTCATACATGGTAATTTAAAATTAAGTACAAATATCTTAGTTTGATATTTTCAGGGCCAAATATATAGGGTGTTCCATTAAAAATAGCAAAGTTAGGGGCACGTCCAGTTAAACCGGATGTGCCACACCAGAAATATGCATTCTATTCAACCATACATCTGACCAAAATTTCAAAGTCTTAAAACACTTCTCAGGTAAATACAAGGCTTGCTAGTAATCCCTCAGGCACTAGTATAAGACATAAAATAAATACATTATCAAAATAACAGGGATATCCAAAATTTTGTAAAATTTGATGAGAGTAGTCGACGTTTAAAATAATTGTTTTTTGCAGCACCCACGCCTTTTTTGACCTCATAAAATATTCCTTTAAATTATTTGTTCTGAATTTTAAAATCCCGCGCATACCCATATAACATTTTTTGCCGGCGTTGTACATTTAATTTACTGGCATTGCCAACACTCTTTAATGGCAAGGCATTGGCAAAAAGGTATCAAAAAGACGCGAAAGTGGGCAATTGGCCGTTATTAGGCCACGTGTTGCAGATAAAGTGATGGCATCCGTCATTAATAAGTTATTGGCAAAAAAATGCGTTTAAGATGATGGCATCCATCATTATTAAGTTATTGGCAAAAAGATAACAAAAAGACACGAAAGTGGGCAAATGCAGATACTCCCAAGCAGTAAGCTGACGTCTTATTGACGAAAATTGTCGCATATACTTTTTTTTAAAAGCTAAAATGATGCGATATTTTATTTGAAAATTAAAATAGGAAAGAACTCCTTACTGCATGCAATTTCCTTGCAATGCAAGTACCATCTCTCGGAACACTGTCCAACTTGGAGAGGCAGATTTTTACACTAGCCGAAGATATTTCTTTCAAAGCTAAGTGAGATCACCTACCGCAGACCGCTCTCGCATTATTTTTGTCTAATGGGTACGGTTTAGACGATAAAAAGCGAAGATATTGCAGAAACGTAGTAGTTTATTGTCCATTACGCCATCTATCGGTATGTTTACAGCTCCTAACAGTCTACTTGAATATCTTGCCTTCTCGACTAGCCATCACCAATTAATTACACAACACACACTTATTAGGTAATGAATACATTTAATTATGTCTATTAAAAACTCTTTTCTTTAAAAAATAAACTAAAAAGCTAGAAAACCAAGTAGAAAACAAATGCACAAAACGGTCACCTTCGGTCGAAATTAACGTAGCTAATTTTACCTAATTTTTATTTGCATGATTTTTAACAATAAAATGTTATGAAAAGGCCATTTCCTTTAAATTATGTAAAAAAACATAAAATAATGTTGTTTAGCTGCCATTATAAATAAAACAGATCAAAAAAATTGCTTTAATGTTAGTTAAATACCAATGTTAATAATATGGTTTAAAAAATTTGAATATGGTTTGCCTTCAAAAATCCAATATTTATTTACCTGCAACAAAAACGCGTGCTTTATTTAATCAGGATTGGTATGCCGCCATTTTTGTATGCTTGCCGGCAATTCGCCTGCATGTAAAATTTATTGGCAATTAAGTTTTTATTTAGGGTTGACTTTTTAATGCGTATAAGATGTTGGCATAATATTGCCACCAATTGCCAATGCTTTACCATCAATGCCAATATGAAAAATGTACATTGCCGGCAAATAGTGTTTGCTGGGTAGTGAATAATAAATAAATAAATAATGCAGACAAAGATACACACCAATTAAGAATATCCAAATTCTATTGAAAAGTAAAAAAACTTTTCTTACCTTTGATATCGTACTCGTATTAACCGCTTTTATATATCGACAACTTAAATTTCCAAATTTACAACCCTCTTCAAACTGACATTCCTGGAAAGTCCTGTTAAAATATCCAACTTCGTTATTTACAATAGCTAATTTTAACCCTCTTGGGTCTCCTCCAATGGCTAAACAGAAAAGTATAACTTGCATTACGGGTAGCGCAAAAATAAATAACATTACTCCGACGTTTCTCCACATCCGAAGGAAATTTTTTGTAAGAAGAGCTCTGATTTTTCCCTTTGTCGTCCATTCGCTACAATTTCCGCAGTCTTCGCATGCCTCCTGAATTCCATTTTTAGCTGAAGATGCTTTTCCTGCAAACTAGAAGAAAAAATGTAAAATTGGGTAATATAAGGTATAATACATTTAATTTTTTGTTATAAATATTAATAATTATTAATATAAAAATAAATACAGGGTTAGTAGAAAGGGCGGAACGGTGGATTGTCTCAGCAACCGTTAAATGAAAATGAACCAAATTTTGTGCAAAGAGGTAACTGGTAACAACATGAAGAATTTAAAAATTAAATTTCCAAGTTTGCCAAGTATTTTTCGTTTATTATTTTTATATTTAAATAATTATTTTCAATTTTTAAATTCGATGTGTTTTAAAAGCGTGTTTTTAGTATTCTTAAACCATATTTATTTTTTACTTATTATATATTTCGATTTATTGTTAAAAATAAATCAAAATTTAAGTCAAAGCTTTTTCATCCGGCCGTCCATGAGAGCGATTTTCCGCTCGCGGATGATAATTCAGCGTTGTGATTGGCGGGAAAAGCATTTTAAATTTGCACTAACCAATCACAATGCTGAATTATCATCCCCGAACGGAAAACCGCTCTCATGGACGGCCGGCTGTAGAGTTATGAAAAGAACGAAACAGTTCTTAAGAACATCTAGAGTTAGCCTGTTCAGTGAACCGTTCTTTAAAGAGAACTGAACAGCCTGTTCTTTTCGAACCGAACGGGTGAGGAACGGGCACGCGTTTTAGTTTTTGTGTTCTCTATTCTCACTGGTTCTGTGATCTACGTTCGGTCGAGTGGACCATATTGGCTATTCCCGTTAATTTGGATTGAAGAAACTCGAACCAGGCTTTAAGCTTAAAGTGCTTAAACTGTTCACGCTAACGTTCGCGGTGCGATGTGGTTTATGGATGGCTTATGGTTCGTTTTTTGTTAAATTTATGTTTGGAATAGTTTCGATCGATAAGGGTGAACGGTGAAGGGGTGAACCAGAAAGAGAATGGATTAATGCCTAATATGTCCAGTCTCCACCTCATTGTCAAGAACTTGTTAAAAAGAACAGCTGAACAACGGAACAGGTTTACAGAACCTGTTCTCAAGTAGGAAGGGAACTGTTCGAACCTATTCAGCATTCTTGCCTGTTCTTTAACAGCTCAACGCCCAGGTAGGAATTGGCCTAAAGACTTGTCAACTAACATAAATCTCTAATCTGTATCGCACATATAGGTATAGGCCGGATTTTCATTCACGCTATATTCTCGCGGGATTTTTTAGAACCTGTTCTCCGTCCACACATATGTGCGCTGCTTTACTTTAATTTTACTGGGACTATGTAAATAAAATATAGTGGTAACACAATGCCATTGCGATATTAACATTTGTAGCTTTCTTTTAATTACTGTTTTTTTCATTGTAAAATAGCTACCCAAGCAGCAAGCTAACGTCATTATGACGTAATTTTTTAGTCATTTTTGGTCATAGGACGTTAAGACTGAAATTGTGTAGTCATTTTAACGTCATTTTACTGAAGTGTTTTTGACGTCGTTGAAGTGACGTCTTTCCGACGTCATTTTTTTGTCATACTAGCTCATAAAAATCTAATGACGTCATGTTTAGAAAACCCAGCCAGAAAAACTTTGTGACATTAAATGATTGGTGTCATAATCTAACCGAAATATCATATTACAGAAAAATAAGACTAATAATTTTACGAAATTGAAATTGGAAAAACTCTACCGATAGATGGCGTAAGGGACAATAAACTGCTACGTTTCTTCAACATCTTCGCTTTTTATCGCCTACACCGTACCGATAAGACCAAAATAGTTCGAGACCAGTCTGCTATTGGTGATCTCAATTAGTTTAAAAAAAATACCTTTGGCTAGTGTAAAAATCTGCATCTCCGGGTTGGACAGTGTCCCGAGAGATGCGATCTTGCAGTGCAAGGAAATTGCAAGCAGTAAGGAGTTTTTCCTACTTCAATTTTACAAAAAAGTATATGCGTCAATTTTTTGTCATCTTAAAGACGTCATTATGACGTCATTACCGGGACGTCTTTGTGTGTGACGCAGGGAGGTCAATTTAACGTCATTTTATGACGTCTTTGCTGACCAAATATGACCAAAAACGACTAAAAAGAGACCTAAATAAGACGTCAGCTTGCTGCTTGGGTAACAATATTTTACCCTCAAAGTACTGAGTAAACGAATTCTTAATTTTATGAATAGTAATTATTATTGCGCTTACATCAAGATGTCCATTTGAATCCTGCACTAGCACTTCTTTACTTTGATGGAAATTAAGCCCCACAACACCACTTTCTTCCGTAACTGATACATTGTCCTTTTTCCCCAGTTTAATGTTGCTAAACTAATATTGTTACTAATATTGTTGTCTGTTTGACCACCACCTCCACCTCCACCACCACCTCCGGCAGCGCCAATTTGTCCTTGTTTTCGTGAAAGTTTTAGAAACACTTCTTCCAATGATGTGCAGCCATACATTGAAAGCAAAACGTGTGGGGCTTCTTCTGCAAGGAATTTTCCGCTTCTCATAAGACCGATCTGAAAAAAATGTTATTTGAAATCTAAATAAATAACTGTGAATGTAAAGTTGGGTAGATAGGGTGTTAAACGTAGACGAATTGTCTAGTGGAAATGGAATAGTAACCACTTTTTACCTAGTTATACAGGGTCCGGCAAAATGTATTACCTATTTTGTTTCTTTAATATAAAAAAAATGTATCGAGTATTCACTATGGCGATATTTTTATTTGGAAAAGTAGGCTTTGGAGAGTTTATTAAAATTGTTGACAGTTGTCAAAATGCCGCGTTGGTTAACAGAACATCGCATTTTTGTGTCGAAAAATTTATTGAATATAATTCCATTATAGCCGTTCAAAGGTGTTTTCGACGTCAATTTAATGACCGACAGTGTCCGCAGCGGAAGACCATTACAGTTTGGATTCGTAAATGGAGGACAGGAGGATCCGTTTTAGACAAGAAGTCAAGTGGGCGGCCAAGATCTGCCTGCAATGCACTGAACGAAGACAGAGTTAGAAATGCAATTATCGCTAGTCCCAAAAATCTGTTGTTTTAAATTTATCTGAGCGAAGTACACGAAGAATGTTAAAAAAATGAATTTTCACCCATACAAGATCGCAATTGTTCAAGAAATAAATCATCAGGATAAGATTAATAGACTTGAGTTCTGTCGCCTTCTTCGTACCAATTATCAAGGTATTGAAAACAATATGTTTATGAGCGATGAGGCCCACTTTTATTTAAACGGAGATGTAAATAAACAGAATTGTCGTTACTGGGCTCAAGAGAATCCACGCGAAATTCATCAGCGTCTATTACATTGTCCCAAAGTAACTGTATGGTGCGCCATCTCCTCGTCTAGGATAATCGAACCTTATTTTTTTGAAGAAAATGGTCAGACAGTAACAGTTACTGCCGCACGCTATGTTCAAATGTTGCAGATATTCTTCTTACCGCAAATTCAAAATGAAATTGGACATTACTGGTTTCAACAGGATGGCGCAACAAGCCATACGGCAAGAATAAGCATGGATATTTTGCGACAATCCTTTCCAAACAGACTGATTTCTAAGAATGGTACCATTCCTTGGCCAGCAAGATCGCCCGACCTTTCAGCACCAGATTATTTTCTCTGGGGCTATTTAAAACATAAAGTGTTTGCCAATAAACCTAGAAATGTAAGGGAGCTAAAAACAAATTTTGCCTATGAAATCCACGCTATTTCTAGGCAAGTTCTTCAAAATGTAATGAGAAAATTTATGAACCAGTTAGAAGAATGTATTGAAGAGGGTGGCGGTCATTTGCGGCACACCATATTCAAAGCATAATAAACTCCCATCTTTCTTGTTAAGAATACATGTTCCTTTGTTTTGTTTTTAAAGTTAATAAATTTTTATAAGCAATTTAAAATGGGTTGTTCATTTTGCCGGACCCTGTATTTATTTTTGTGTTGCCATTAATAGGTTTTTATAATATGATGATGATTCTTTGAACAACTTCCCCATAACTTCAACGATTTCTATTTTATTAAAAAATGTGTGATAATGGTCTTTATTTATCTACACATCTGGGCAAAAAAACAGACAAACAAAATTTTGTTCGAATTCAATCTTAAATAGCTTTTTGTTTTTTGACCAAATTTTCTTTTGGTCTTTTCATCAAGATTATAATTTAATATGAGGATTGCAAAAAGTTTGATAGGATTAGGTGTTATACAGGGAAGAGCCAAATGTTGCATTTTAACCCAAATTTTTAATCCTATGGAATAATTTAACGTCACAATTTTTTACCAGTCTATTAGATGCTAAAGCCACATCTTTTCTTAACATTTCTTATTTAAAGAAGACAATAAAATTTGCGTACCAGGTATCAAGTTATAATTAATAAAATTAACACCCTGTATATTAAATCACCAGTAAAAAGATCTTTTGAAGAACTTTAAAAAATACATTTTATAGAGTTTTCTTTATTGGTTTCGGAAATATGACCATCGAAATATTAAGTTTCCACAATATGTTCGCAATGTATGTATGCTACGAACACTTTGATAACCTACATTTAGATCCGCAGTGGCAAGAAGCATTTTTCGGATTTTTACGACATCGCGCAATAAACAAATGTATGGGTGGACGAACATGCGCACTTAAAAGCCGTGGCAAAATACAAACACCGGCACCCCGTACCTTCCGTCCGCGTTCTGACCGTGACGCTCATTAGCTACCGTACTTCGAACAGAAAACCAGGACGCCGCGCCGTCGACAAATTCTTTCCGATAATGTGGATAGTCTGTTTGGCGCCAGGTGCGTTTACCCTCACAACTTGCTTGCCCACAAACCGGTTTTTCGCCCATGAAATGTAACTTTCGCGCAGGTAATAACATTGGCAATCCATCGAGATCAGTGTACGAACACCATAATTAAATTGTTTTGTTTTCTTTAAAAAAATGTATTTCCTTTAAGAATAGAGATACTGATATAAAAAAAAATGTTAAAAGGTGGGGTTTTAAAAACCAATTCACTGGTAAAAAATTGTGACTTTAAATTATTCCGTAGGGTCTTCGAAAATGTGGGTCAAAATAAAACTTTTGGCTCTTCCCTTTATAACACCTAATCCCATACGGTGTTTTTTTCGTTGGACGGCAGAACCGAGCCAAAATACCAAAAAGGTATTTAAGATTGAATTTGAACAAAATTTTAATTACAAAGATTTTAAACATGGTGTAGTTTGCAGTTTGTTTACAATAATAAGATGTTTTTGAAAATCGTTACTAATAATGTTAATTAAAATTGCAGCAAAAAGTCTCCCCTGTATCTTTTGAATGGAACAAGATATCCAGATCGGGTGAAATTTGGTTAAAACGTGTCACCGAAACTTCTTTACGGTAAAAATTTTTCCGTGGTCAGTGACCTTGTGCCAAGAGGACACTATAAACTTTTTTTAATGAAAAGGGCTGCCATGTAGCACCTTATTTTCAAAACTTTCTGATTCTTTAATCAACACCTCTTTGATTTTAAAAATTGACCCAGCCGTTCCCAGTGGCGCATTTACCAAAAGGCTGAGTAGGCTGAAGCCTATGGCGGCATTTTTAGGGGGCGGCAGATTATGTGTTATGAATAATTTTGATGGATTTGATGGATTTCGAATTCAATTTTGTACCCACAATTGAAAGAAATGGAAGTGAGGCTTGCGCCTCTACGCCTCTGGCCGTTCCAGAGTTTAAAATGCCTTAAATTTGTGTTTACTTTTTAGCATAAAATAATAATTGTGGTCATGTGTTTTAGCGCATACGTGCAATACATCATCAGCTTCTTTTTTCTTCTGGAGAATCAAAGGGCCTTAAAAATAAGATGCTACGTAAGTCCACTTTCAAAAAAAAGTTGATAACCCAAGAAGTAGTTTTAGTGATACACTTTAAACTGAACTTTACCCGATCTCGATATTTGACACCCTTCAAAAGATAAGGGGGGTAAGAACATTTAAAATCCTAACTGTATAATTATTATTATAAATATTTAATAGATAATATACAGGGTGTCCGGAAAGGTAAGGTTAAAAATAATAAGTGTGATAGAGTAAGCCAAAATAATGTTAGTACTTTAAATAAAAAGTTCTATCTCGCTTCGTTAGCGAGATATTGACCTTCAAAGTTAGAATTAAAAAAATGTATTTTACTTATAACTTTTAAGCGATTGCCACAATAATAATCATAATTGGACATTTAAAGTAAGTCATACCAGTGCTTTCTTTCCATAGGCAAATGATTCCGCAGTAAGTCATAATTACACAGGGTGAGACGAATTTTTTCATTTATTATATGCATTTTTTACAGAGGTGAAAAATTTGATATTTTGCTTTTACCATTTAATTCCTTTAACATTTTTGTACCAAAAAGATATATCCAGACATACCCCTATTTTGTATGTAATAAAAAATCCATTTATTGAGGAAATTATTAAAATGTGGTGAAAATAATTAAAAATGGTGTTTAAAAGCCTTTTAAACTTTAGGATACAAATAAAGACAGTTTTTTTATAATACTGCCATATTTTAATAATTTTCTCAAAAATATAATTTTTTATTACATAAAAAATGGGGGTCTGTCTGGACTTAAAATGTGATTTTATGAAAAACGGTCCAAGATATCGATTTAAATGAAGTATATCTTTTTGTACAAAAATAGTATGGAATTAAATGGTCGAACCAAAATGTCAAATTTTTTACCTTTGTAAAAATTCATACAATAAACGAAAAAAATCGTCTCACCCTGTATAATTATAACTTACTGCGCATTTTTGCCTGTGGAAAAAAGCATGAGTTAATTTAAATGTCCAAATATCATTATTTCTGTTGCATACATTCTTTTTAATTCTAACTTTGAACCTTACTTTTTTGGACATCCTGCATACTCATTACTATGTATAAGTAATTTTTGTATTGTATTATTTATACAGTGTATTCCAATAAAAACGAGTCACCCCCTGTGTGCCCTGTAATAAAACGTTAAATTTTGGACCATGTAGTCGAAGCAAAATAAATAGTTAAATCTATTTTTTCGTAACGTAAATTTGTAGTTTTTTTTTGCATTATAGGAACTCTAAATCCAAAATTAAAAATATTTATAGGTTAGATGTCAAAAACTAGCAAATAAAGTGTCATAGTACTTGGAATGGCATTGTCAATTCAAATGAATAAAAATATACCGGGTGTCGTATTTTAAATAAGAAAGTTAGGGTCATTTCCGGCTAAACTCAAAGTAACATAAAACTAAGGTTAGTTTATATATTTAAAAGGTTACGACATATCCTCAACTTTTAGGCGGTTCGAGGTCGGGGACGCAAGGAAGGGCACTCCACGGAGAAAAGTTGTCAAGACTGGGTAAAATCAAAGCTAATGATCAATCCAGTGACGTCTAGAATTTGCGCATTTCATTTTGTATTGTTTTGGAAGTGATATTTGTTGAAAGATGTAACTCCAAATGTTTCTTATTTAAAGTAAAAGAATTTACAACCTAATAATAATTAAAAACTGTTGTGTAAACGGTTGTTCTACTAATACAATAAACTGTATATCTCCGGCACTGAACAACATGGCCGAAAAAAGGGAGATGTGACATCATAACACGTGAAAGCAATATGGCCGAATGTCGCGACCTTATATAGACCGACTTTGACATAAAACAACTAAATCCATAAAATGTTGCACATTTGGGTGATATACCTAGGTACCAAATTTTATTTTATTATTTTAAAAAATAAAAAGTTACAGGGGCTAAAGTCACCAGATATTTAGGGTACATTTTCTCGGAAACTTGTAAACCGATTATACAAAGGATTACCCTAGACAAATAAATTTTGACACAAAAATGTATCTTCCTAGAAATAAAAATTGACGTGTTTCAGGATTTTTTTAAGTTTACAAAAACAGGAATTATATAGGGTGGCTCGTTTAAATCGGAATGCACTGTATATTAGGTGTGATACATGGTTATTTTTAAAGCCCCAAATTTTTTTAAAAATTTAATTTATAAAAAGATCTGAGTTTAGAGTTTAAAATCTAAACTTCAGAAAAGAAATCCGTGCCTACTACAAATTCGTATTGATGTCAAACGCAGAGTCGGTCTATATAGGCTTGCGACATTCGGCCATATTGCTTTGACTTGTGATGACGTCACATCTCCCATTTTTCGGCCATGTTGTTCAGTGCCGGAGATATACAGTTTATTGTATTAGTAGAACAACCGTTTACACAACATTTTTAAATTATTATTAGGTTGTAAATTCTTTCACTTTAAATAAAAAACATTACATCTTTCAACAAATATCACTTTCAAAACAATGCAAAATGAAATGCGCAAATTCTAGACGCCACTGAATCAGCTTTGATTTTACCCAGTCTTGCCAACTTTTCTCCGTGAAGTGCCTTTCCTTGCGCCCCGACCTCGAACCGCCTAAAAGTTAAGGATGTGTCTCAACCTATTCCCAGTATAAATATAAACTAGCCTTTTTTTTTTTTCACACTTTCGGGGTCATCCCACCCAGGTCCGACGACCGCCCCCTAGGTGGTGCACTGCAGCCTGAAGGCTTATTGTACCTTGACCCCTACTCCTTCTCATTCACACACCATTCATTCCATAACTTGGATGGTTGTTGCTCGGTCCGCATCCTCGAACAGAACACCGTGTGCCGTTGCCCAAAACACCGCTGGTGCCGGTCACCCATCCAAATTATGGGCGCGCATTTCACTGCTTAACTCCGGAGATCGACGCTTGCCGATACAACCGAAGCAGCCACAAGCCAACCTTGGTCAAACGTTTATATTCTTTCGGCAAAAGTACTTGATGGATTTCTGGAATTTAATATTGTCCCAAGAATTTTATTATTCTTAACACATATTCTCATTACAATGTGAAATTTTAGTATGAATTTTAAATTATATGAACTAAAAAAAAGAATTTGGGGTTTTTATATGGGAAGTACCCCATAGTATTGTATTACGCATCTACACTATGTACTTTAACTTAGAATTTCCATTAGTCAATTATTAAGAATTTAAGGTCATGTGTCGTAGTCATAAAGTATTCACTGGATGTAAAATTCTTTTATGTAATTTATACTAAGGTTAATTACATTATCAATTTATCACCGTAATAATTATGGGCAGTAAAAATTTAATTACAGATTTGTTATTGACGCCCTATGTAATGAAGAAATTATTTATAATAATTCTAATTTAATTCAGGAGCTCGACTACCAAAATACAAAATTTAATGCACACCGCAAAATACACAAGATGCTACAAATTTAAAGGTTTATCTTGGATCTAAAATTAAATTTAAAGTCGGCTGCTACAAAATTAAATTTTAAAACTTTGTGCGCAGGGCCGTGAAAGGTCCTTTTCTCCGTAGCGCCTATTTTGAGTGGCGCCTTACTTCACCACCGAAATAAAATTTAATGACCAAAAAAAAAAAAGAAAAAAGGTCAATCCCTCCTTTTGCGCCTATTTCATTCCAAAGCACCTTATTCACAGAGAAATTAGCCACTAAAAATCCCCACCCGACCTAAACTTTTTAGAAACCCCTGTCTAGCGCCTATTATTTCCCTGTCTGGCGCCTATTTTTTCATGGCGCCCTAGGCTGTAGCCTAGTCAGCGTAATGGTTAATACGGCACTGTCTGTGCGTAATATTTCGAATACCTTCTTCGTAAGCATCCAAAATCCAATCATAAGTTAGTTTTGATTTAAAATGTCAAAGAGTGTTTTCAATTAGGTTCATAAAAATAAAAAAATAAAAAAAAATGTCACTAAAGACATTCTAAAAGTTATTCAAATATTTGTTGGCTTAAAACTAAATTTAAAACAACTGGTTTATGTGATTTCAAAATGATATTTTTTAAACCTAAGACAAAAAGATTAACTAAACAATAAAAAATATTTAAATTACTTCAATTTTAATCTTATTTTAAAAAACGTTAATATACAGTGTGTCTCGCTTTTTATAAATAGGTACACTCTGATCTCTCAGTTATGAATAATACGATTTTCTTAAAATTTTGGTGGAAATTTTATGTTAAAGAAATTAAGTATTTGGCATAGTGAAAACTTTTATTCACCATTGGCGTGCGGTCTTGGGGGTAAAAACATATTTTTTAAAGATTTTAGGGCTTATTCTTTACATTTTTTTCAGATTTTAAATCAGCATCCCCACAAACCCCATAATTTATATTTTTATAATGTTAAGTTCCTTTTTTTAAAAATTTTCCCAAAAAGTCGTTTTCACATCCATAAAGTAAAAAAGCAAGTAATAGATATAAAAATCTAAAACTTTCTGCAAAAACCTTATGTAAGTTAAAAAAAGTTTTTTCACTTTTTACCTCACAAACTTTCAAACGCGTTTTTCTCGAAACTACTTTTTCAAAGCCCATGTTCACTGTCATTTAAAAACTACTTGATCGATTCATTTCAAACTTGGTACACATTTTCTACATATAAAATACTGGCCCCCAACCTTACGTTTAATGTTTTTTTGACATTAGAGGGTTTCTTACAAAAAAATGGCGGAAATGTTCGTAAAAAATTGTAGTTTACACTTTAGATGGTCACCAAAAATTCTTAAATGAAAAAATAATAATCGGAGAACGTTGGGGCCAAGGCTTGATAACACTTTAACTACATTTTAATGGTCTTTGATTTTAGATAATTTCTGACGAAGATACAGTGAATTTTTTTTTCAAAAACGTTCTGTGACAAACTCTGTCACAGGCTTGTTTTTTAATAGCTTTGTTCGCGGGTCTAGTAATGAACCGATTCTGAACCAGAACCGAACGTGGTTTAGAATTGTTTTAAAGCGCATGTCTAGTTATTTATTAGTTCGGAATTTTTATTTACCGCGAACGATTTTCTATACAGCTGAGGATGTATTCTAACCTAGCCTTTTGGTTAGGATTTTTCATGGTAAATTGGATACTATACAAAAAAAAATTAAATTTAAACAAAAAAGTAAATTGTTATAATGTCGAATGCCACTCGAGGTCTCTCGGCGGAAGACGAGGGATTTCCTGCCTCCTCTCGTTTTTTACATAAGTACCTATGTGTATTTAACTAAAGATAAAATTCAAACAACAAGAAATGGTAAAATCTAATATTGTCTATATTTTTTAATTAAATCTTTATTTATTTTATTGCATACATACATTCATACGGAATACAATTAAAAATCCTTTGTTTATATACGCTCAGAATCACAAAAATATATTTAAAAAATATTCAACAGGTATATTAACCCGCATAAAAAGTGGCAGAAATAAATAAACTGTAATACAACGGTTTATTTCTGTACCACAAAAACCGAAAACAGCTGACCATGTCGAAAATGCGCATGAAATTCCGAACTGAACTTTTAGTTCCAACAAAAATCCCAGGACTGCTAATCAGGTTACGAACCGATAACGAACTGATTCCATCGTAACCCGCGAACACAGAACTGTTACTAAAAATTCAGGATTTTACTAACCGCGAACGCTGCTTTTTCACTGCGCATGCGAATAGTCCCAGAACCGGTTCAGAATCGAACCCGCGAACAAAGCTAATATTTCCTGATAAAAAAAAACAGAATATTGTGTAAAGTATACTTAATAATGTACAAAAGGTTTTAATAAATTTGTCTAATCCATATCTGAAAAAAAATCACAAAAAGAGTATTTGTTTTGACGCTGAAACCCTTACCCCTCCCCCTTACACATGATTATTTACATAAAACATACCGTATGCGCCTGCCTAGCTTCTTCGATGTAATGTGTAGTAATGATCACAGTTTTGTTGCCATCCTTGGTGATTTGCACCAGGTGATTCCATATACTTTGTCTAAGCAAAGGATCTACACCTACGGTGGGCTCATCCAAGATAAGCAGTTCGGGATCGTGCATCAACGCTACGGCAAAGGATACTCTTCGTTGCTGACCACCACTGGAAAAAAATGTTTTTTATTGAAGAATACCCTATAAAAAAATGCATGGATACTAAACTCATATCATGTGTTTTGCTTTGTAATAATTTTATTTCCTATACAAGGTGTTTAGGAACGTGGTACATTAAATTTAAAGTAGATTGTACAGGGTGTCCCATTTTGGTTGCAACTGCGTTATTATTAGATAGAACCGTGCAGTTTTTGCGAACCACTTTTTATGAAGCGAAATGTGTCATAAACAAACCCGGCCTTGACGGGCCGTCAAGGCCTCTTAGTTTATAAGTAAAGTATAAGACAAACTCAAGTCTGGGTCTCAGTCAAATAACATATAATTAAACGTTACACGTGTTTCGCCTCTCGAGCATCATCAGACCTTTAAACAATAGACATTATTTAAACATAATAAAACTTAGAACACATCACACTACATATACAATATGTAGTGTGATGTGTTCTAAGTTTTATTATGTTTAAATAATGTCTATTGTTTTAAAGGTCTGATGATGCTCGAGAGGGCGAAACACGTGTAACGTTTAATTATATATGTTATTTGACTGAGACCCAGACTTTGAGTTTGTCTTATACTTTTTACTTATAATATTAAGAGGTCTCTTTGAGAAAAATGGACGACTTTTTCCAACTCTTAGTTTTTAAGCTACAGGGCGATTTTAAAAACTATGCATTTTCAGGTACCCCTTGTGTCTTAGTTGACTGATAACTTATCAAAAAAGTAAAACCGGATTCTTATATAACTTTTTACGGAGAATGCAGTAGCGTTGTCAGCATTTTCCAGATATTATTGTTTTTGACATATTGACCAATGTTGGGGATTTTAAATAAAACACCCTGTAAATTTGTCAAAAAATTAATTTGTCTTTAAACAAGCTTTTAAAAATATAAAATACTATGACTATGGGTTTATTTTCATAAATGACGAAAAAATTTCATACATGTGTACATGGTGCTGGGTTGACTTATAGAGCCGACTGTAGGAGTGCTTTTGTAAACCTCAAGATTCTCACTCTGCCATCACTCTACATACTACAGAATCTTGTTTTTGTCAAGCAACATCTAGAAAAATTTACCCGGTCTGAAGATGTACACAACGCGCAATTCGCAGCGTTTGGTTCCAGCTCTTTGGCGTCAGGGTGGTCCAGGATATCTGGCCATCCAATTTTACAACAAACTTCCTGTTCAACTAAAAAGTCTTTCAGGCAAACAATACAAAAGTAAAATTAAAGATTTTCTTCTTGGACAGGCCTTCTATGATTTACATGAATTTTTATATTATCGTTTTTAACTTGTTGTTTTTCTTCACTAAAATGTATGTCTATTTATTTAACCTAAATTTACATTATTTATTTTATATAATTATATTTTTTACTAGAATTTTACTTGAGTTTTTCTTTTTGATACGACAAATACTTATGCTACCTTCTATTTTTTACCACTTTTTTAATGTATTTTTTTACTACTATTTTATTCTATATTTTACTACTTTTATATTGTATTTTTATTACTTCTTTTTAGTTGACCTGTGTAAATACTTTTGTATGCAAACACCAATAAATTATTATTATTATGTATTTCATACCCAAAATTTTGCAATAAGGCCATGCAATAAAATCAGTCAACAGTTTTTTTATTGAATTGATTACTCTAGTGGTGCTTGCGTCTTTCAGCTTTTTTTAAATTTGCATTTTGCTTTTAAACTTAATAATGTTTTTTTCTTTTGTTATATAAATCTAGGTTTGTAGAACTTTCTTGAACAAAATTTTTATTGTTTATTTTTTGAAGATGGTATAGTTATTTTAATATATTACCTATTAACTATGTCAGTTTTTAACTTAAGCATCAAATAAATTCAATTTTAATATGTGTATGTTAAAATTATTTTACCAGAAACAGGGTTTTTTTATAATCTTTAGTAGTTCTGCACTTTTATGTTTTTATATAAAAAGCACAAAAGAGGAAATAATTAGATTGCACAATATTTTTTGTCATTCTCTATAACATTGTATTCTTGTAAAAATTCTAAACTTTAGTTTGTTGCCACATATAAAAATCATCATTAATTTTAATTTGTATTATTTCACATTTGGTGATGCACCACAAAGAAAAAAGCCGTTACACAATTTTTGGTTTCAAATATCTTGAACTTGACTTAATAACCCATTTTATATAATTTGTATACAAGTCAGGTGAAAATTAAACAAAGAAGACGTTACAAAACGATTTATTTTGAATTAAGCATTATTATTGATAACTCAAGGTAAATGTACAAACAAACTAAAAGTGAATCCCGACATTAGCCAATCTTGAGTAACTGAACCATATGAGGGCCTAGTTTTAATAAATACAAGCTCTATCTATCATATTTATTACAAAAATTAAAAAAGTAAATAAATCATATAGAGTCCCAGAGCTAGTGAACCCTTCGAGTAACGTTGGGCCTGTAAGGCTAGAAATTTGTATAGTGATAAGTCATAGCATGCTAAGTACGACAATCATCACCTAGCAAGCATCAGCCCTGCACATCATCTCCCTGTATATTTTTGAAAGTTTAAAAAAGTAAAAAAACTTGAAGCTGTAAGTTTGAAATTTTTCTAGGATTTAGTTCATTCATAGTAAGGTTTGAAAAAAATTGACAGGCGTTTTCGATGAGCACAAGTACCTGCCAGGCGAACTAAAAGGTGTGGCTGGTTTGGATGGCCATATTTCCAAAACTAATAAAGTTGGATGTACCTAAGGTGATGTGTGATTTAAAAAAAAGAGTTATTTTTTAATGAGGCACCCTGTATATTAAATGACAAGTAAAAAGATCTTAAAATGAGCTTTAAGAAAATGCCATATATATATAACTTTTGAATGAATTTTCGGAAATAAAAACGCACTTGGATATTTTATGCTTCATCAAAGTTAAACGTATTTTAATAAATTGACTAAATTTGTGTATTTTTAGAGGAATTGCATTGCAAAATCATGTTAATTCTTTTTATTTCTTTTCCTGAAATGTTTTGTGTTTTTTGACATGGGTAAGCAATTATCTTTTTATTTTACCATGAAATAGGTATTTGAATTTTAAATTAACAATATAAAATTTGATGTGACGCAAGCAAAAATAGTTTCGTAATCGATAAAGATCTTAAACTGTATGTATATTGCTGTATTTGCCTTGAATGGCTTTACTAATTTCCTTAAAAATGTAAAATTCTTAAATTTCTTACACATTTTAATAATTTATTGGGTTGTGCTTTCTCTTGGTTCTGCTGATAAACTCTTATTTGACTCATTGCTTTTTTAAATGTCATATGAAATACTTTGTTTTATCGAAGCCATAAAAAATGGAAATTTCGTCAATCGCCCGAAGCTTGACGTCATTTAGCTTATGAACGAAGAAATGGATGGCAGAAGAAAAAACGTAAAGGTAATACTTATTTGTGGTTTCCGAAATCGCATATAAATAAATAACCAGAACTACTTCTACATTGTTAAATTAATAGTTTTAAATAAACAGATGGCAAAATTCAGTGGCGGCTCGTCAGAGGAGGCAAGGAAGGCTTAGCCTCCCCATAAGCATAAAATTTGAGGGTATTCATCGCAATAAATTTAAAGATATTGACAAATAATTATGAACATTTTTTTTAATGCTTGGGTATCATTACGTATCATTACTTTACCATTAATTTCTAATATAAATACATATTATGCCCGAATTAACACTATTACTACGTACAACACTGCATTAAACCGCTCACGAAACGACGAAAATTTGAATAACGAAGAAACCATCCAACCGAAACAATAAATGTCATACGTAGCAAGGGAGGCAAGCCTCCGGCCCATACCACCCGCCGCTTTAAGAAACACAGCTTCGCGAGCCGGATTCAGCAGAGACAAACGTCCCGCTTTTTAATTTTCTTTACGGAAATATAAATTGCCGTAGAAGGCTAGCCTCTTTGGGTCTTCGTTGTGTGTTGGTTTTTGTTTTGATTTAGTTATTCGGAAAAAATATTTCGGTAAATCGTTTTAGTTTTTCTTGGTAATATTTAAAAATTAAATTTAAATTTAAAAACTCTGGGAAGGCCTTAACCAAATTTGATTTCAATGAAAGGGTCAGATAATCGACAAAATCGAGGATTTAATATTAGTTGGTACAATAAATGCGATTGGTTAACCGACTGGATTAAACGAGAAGAGTTCACTTATATTAAATAACTCAAAGACAACCCTTTTTCCTTGCTTTTGTTTTTTTAATGATCAAGATATTAAAGAATTCTTAATATCAAATTAAACCATACAACAAAGATAGTATTTAATACAAAGATAACGATGAAATAGTATAACGGAAATGTTGTTTTTAGTTTTTACATAAATTACATGGTTTTCTTTAAAGATTTGTATTTTCGTTTAGAATAAAGATGTTGATACGAATAAAAAAAAGAAATATTAGGGAAAGATAGGGCTTTAAAATCAAGTACACTTGTAAAAAAATATGACATTAAATTATTTCGTGTTTAGGTCAAAATGCAACATTTTGCTCGTTCCTGTATAAAACCTAATTCTATTAAAATTTTGCAATCCCTATATTAAATAATAATATTGATGTATTGGGATTACAACTGGATAAAAAAATGAATTAAAATCTATCAGTAATTTAAGATTGAATTTGCACAGCATTTTGTTTGTCCGTTTTTTTTGTTTCGGAGTGTAATTTTCTAAATCTAATTTTTAGTATTCTTATAAACACTTACCTAAGATTTTTCACTAATCTATTCTGACTGGGTAAATCCAAAAATTTAACAGAAACTGCAGTCGTTCCATGATTTCGTATGTTTCCATTCCGAATATCCACCCGAAATATAACATAGTTTCTCTAATGGAAAATTCGCCATACAAGGCGATTTCTTGAGGCATGTATCCGACCCTTTTTCCTGGTACTCCAGAACCTCTTGTCCCAGGTTTTCCACCCAACACCCATATTTCTCCTGAATTAAGCCTTCTCCGGCCTACTATACAGGAAAGAAGAGTTGTTTTACCACAACCTGATGCACCAAGTAGACCATATCTGTAAAAAAACATTTTATCTATAAATAATACTAACTTACTTAAGTAGTTAAAATTTTAGGGATGTAACAAATTTAGTATTCATTAGGATAAATTGTGGTCAATAAGTAGGTGGTCTTCTTGTATATCGGGATTAATTCAAGAAAAATAAACTTAAGGGGAGATGCTTAAATTTTCATTAATTTTCATATTTTTTTCAACAAAGTGCAGAAATTTGCTCCTTTCATGTTTTTTATGATTTTATAAAATACTTAAAAAATATTTAAAGCAGATTTATGTTCACAGAAAAATCATGAATACATAAATACAATTTATGCCCTAAACCATTATATTTAAGCTTTTTCTTTATTTACCAGACATACTTTTTTCAGTATATTATCTATTTCGTCATATAAGAAGTATTAAAAAGTAATAAGTGTGATGATCTAGTCAATCCAACCATTAAGATTTTTTTCTAGAAATGTACAGAAATATAAAAAAAGAAATTACTTTGAAAGTGGGTTATGTTGAAACTGTTAATCTGTTGTTCGAGAACACCCAAACAAAAAATGTATTGCATCAGTTCAAAATTCAGTGACTGGTGTTTAGTTACTTCCTAGGATTTATTTTCTGTTCCAATTTATTTACTAATTTCGTAAACCAAATCAATTAATTTTGTTGATGTTAACATGAATAATAGAGCTCTCAAAAAAAAACAAAATGTCTATGTTTACATTCCTTTGGTTTATCTAAGATTTGAATAGGAAACAACCTTTGCCCATCTGTATACCGAATAAAAAATGTTTTATATCAAATATATTATTAAAATAAAGGTCCCTTAGGTTGCCTAAAATTTTTGGTGAATACTATAATTAATTCTAAAAAATAAATGCTCAAATTTTTGACTCACCTTGTCTCATGGGATTTTTTTGGTTCTACATGACAGTACTAATATACTGGGTGTACCACTACATTCGACACGGTCTGTAGCTGTATAACAATAGGGTTCCAGAAAAATGTGATGTATCAAAGTTACATTTTTTTAATGGAACATTTTTGGCGGCCTTTTTCTAACCTTGTTAGAAATTTTAAAGTTTGAAAAGGCAATAGTGTCAAAATAAAATTAATTTGATTGCACCTCCGCATTTTGGAAAAAATATTACAAATAAAATTAGACATTTAGTTCAATTACTAAACTTGATTTATTTTTTTATGTAGAATCTAAAAAATTTATAAAATATAGGGTATTCCATTTTAAAAAATATAACTTTGATACGTCACACTTTTTTGGGATACCCTGTATGGGTTAAAATAATTTTATATTGCGGCCTTATCCGACCTCTATATGTTTTCAATTCACCCTATGGTTATACAGCTACAGACCGTGTCGGATGTGGTCGGCCACCCTGTATAACACATTTTTTCTTTTTTCTTTCTAAATAAATATTCGTATGTTAATTAGTATAAAACAACGACGTATGGACCCAGCGATTCATTCATAATTTTATGATAAACATTAAGCGAACAATCCTAATAGGCAAAGGGGGTGAGGCAAGCGAGAAATGAAAATGGCGGACTTACTTTTTGACCTTGGTCGATAGTATGCACCCAAAGACGCTGGTCTCTATTTACCTGTGAAAAGTGAGGTGCGGAAATGAATAGTCTACCCTTCTACAAACAAAGCACTGCCTACCCATATTGTCTTTAAAACACTTTCTTATCACCGACAAACACCAGAAAATACACAAAAAACGCATTATAAGCTTTATTTGATCACTTTTGGCTTTCCAAATTGTCAAATGACAGAAACCAACAGAAATGACAAAGCAAAGGGGGCGTCACCCACCAGCGTTAAAGAAGATTTCATTCATGTTTTATTTATGATGGAGTAAAAATCCCTGGGCGGCGTTGCCGGGATTGACAAATAATTACGTATTTTCAGAATTTTGCTTTTTTAAAAAGATAATAACTTATAATATTTGAACATATTTTTTTATTATGATATCTAAAAATTATAAAAATATATGTATTGTTTATTTGAAAAGTTATATTACAAAATTCTTTAATATAGAGGCTTATTCAACAACTACTTGTGGTTAGTAAGTTTAGAGTGGAAAAATTAAATTTGGCAAACCGAATTTTAGCGCTTTTACTGTGATGTATTGATGACAACAGCTCAAACGTAAACAAACCTGGTCCATACGTTGTTGGTATAAAAACTGTGGACATATTTTAAATTTTAAACTTAAAAAAATAATTTAAATTTTTAAGTATATTCTGTATTATTTAAAAAACATATTTTTTTAATCCACATAAGTAGTACCACCTCACAGATGGCTTGGCAAACCACTGTGTAGGATTCTGCCTACTCCAGGTAGTAGTTATTTAGAAAATAACGTCCGTGGCGGCACTACCGCGTTGTCTAAAAGGTGCTGTGAAATGCAAAAACAAAACAACGTGAAAAAGGGTTTAAACATCTAATAACCCGACACCCACGGTACTCTGGTACTTAGGCATAAAGCCTTCTTGGACTGTCAAACAGACAAAAAAAATATATAAAAAAGTGGAGTTGACGTAATATAGGGTGTGTAAAAAATTTGGTGCAGTAAAAGATTTAAAATAAGATAAAAAGAAACTATTCGTGGCGGCATAATGGAATACGCAATTGCTAAACTATTTTTCCTTTTTTAAAATGTTCTGCATAACCAACTACATTTATCAAGTGCTTAGAAGCTACACGCAAGACGACAATCGAAAAATTGAAAAATGCAATATTTTGCATTAAAGATTGCATAATTTACACGCACATCCTGTATGTGTACCAAGTGCATTAAATTTATGTAATAAAGTTATATCGATCTAATACATTCCATTTATTTCACTTTCTATTTTCGGACACGGTCTGTTAAGCAATGGGATGCGGTATCTTTTACATGACCATACCTAATTTTTAATATTTTTTGTATATTTCTTTTGGTTAGGTCGACAATACTTTACATTTTAACCTAGATTTTATTTACTAAGATTAACTGGTTACAATGAAAATATCGTGGGAATACCCTAATTCGCAAACTCCAGAATTTTTTGAAATCTAGGTTTTTGCGCCATCCACCAACTTGACAATGAATTAACGTTACCCTCGTTAAACTCAGACCTTTAACCTCTAATCAAAATATTAGAAGAAATAAGTAACAATTAATAAAACATTTTAAATGCCAAATTATAGTCCTAACGAATACTTTTTCTTATCTCTTGTAAAATCTCTAAATGTATGTATGAATCTCTCTCTAAATTAATTTAATATTATATTTAAAGAAAAAGAACATTTTTAACTATTGCCAGTGTCAAGCGACTGGTATGGAAATCAAACCGCCGTCCTTAGCAAATTCGTACGTTTAATCCCCTCCACTAATCTACTATGTACTCTCCCGCAATTCACCAATTTGGGCAGAACGAGATCAGGGGCTGCCGGCCCACCGCTTCCGTGTTTCGTCGGACCCCACCTCGAATATTTACTATAGTGGTGTGCATATTCGAAAGATTTCGATATTCGAATATTCGTATTCGGAAGATTTTAATATTCGAAAGATCTTTCGAAACATTTAATATTTCATTGAGAAAGATATTTCGAAACATCTTTCAAAAAATTTCATATTTTAATGCAAAAGATCTTTCGAAAGATTTTATATTTCATTGCCAATAAGCTTTTATTTTGTCAAAATACGATTGAAAGATTGTTGCTATTTGCGGCAATGAATTATTTTACGTTTTATTCCGAGTGTTTTCGAGTTTTGGCGCTATTTAACCATAAATATTACAGATGATATTCTTTGTTTGTTTGATTACTAATGGTTTTGGGTATGTTTTACGGGTTGTCTATATTAAACGCCTAGATATAAATATCATTCATCATTCATTCGGTATATTTCGTATTTGTGTTCGGTGTTTACGAATATAAATGCATGACTGATCGTTCATGAAATATTTCACGACGAAATACGAATATTCGGAAGAAATATTCGAATATCTTCATGTTCGAATATCATTCAGAAGATCATTTGAAAGGTTCCAACACTAATTTACTATGCTTTTAATTCCCTATGGTCGGCGAGTTCGTTTCACACCTGTATATTAATAAAATAATACTGATGTCTTGTAGTGAGTAATCCAAAAATTTATATGGGTGATTTAAAAATAAATATCAGTTTCTATCCTACCTTAATCTAAAGCTTTCAAAAATTTTTGATGGATATATTTTGTTTTTTTACGATTCAGGAGGTACTTAACCGGGTACAAGGTATTATCCGGTATATTAATCTGCCGCGCTGTAGTAAATCCCAAAATCCGCCTCTTGGGCGCCCCTACCATTACCAAGGAAAACCAAATCCAACATACCCAAAAAAGAAAAATTACTAGCTACCCTGTGAATGTGAAGTCGTAAATTAGTGAAAAAAACGTCATTTAGATGTAAGAATTGTAAAACATAAACAACATACACATATGATTCAAATATTACTTTTTTATCTTTGTGAAAGGTAAAGAAGGCTTATGCCTAAGTAGCAGAGTAACGTGAGTGTAATTGTTTGATATTTAACCCATCTTTTTCATTTTCTCAACGATGCCCAAGTACTGAAACATACAGTGCCATCACGGACATTGTTTTAAAATAACTACTACCTAAAAATGTCTTCCCGGCTGGGTACTTCAACTCGAGTTACTTGAATTAGTGCTAGACTATGTTTGGTCTAAAGAACAAA
Organism: Listronotus bonariensis; assembly: GCA_014170235.1. Lineage (NCBI taxonomy): Eukaryota > Metazoa > Arthropoda > Insecta > Coleoptera > Curculionidae > Listronotus > Listronotus bonariensis. The sequence continues at coordinate 108,209 of JACEGR010002761.1, forward strand.
CCATTAAATAGCCAGAAGCATGGTTTGTTCACAGCACTGATCTCAATGGATTGCCAATGTTAATACTTGCGCGAAACAAAAGTTACATTTCATGGGCGAAAAAACTGGTTTGTGCGCAAGCAAATCGAGGGTAAACGCGCTTGGCGCCAAACAGACTATCCGCATTATCGGAAAGATTTTGTCGATGGCGTCCTAATTTTCTGTTCGGAGTACGGTAGCTACTGTGCGTCACGGTCAGACCGCTGACGGAGGGTACGGGGTGTCGGTGTTTGTATTTTGCCACGGCTTTTAAGTGCGCATGTTCGTATACCAGTCCATTTGTTTACTGTGCGAGTTGGTAAAAATTCGAAAAATGCTTCTTGCCACTGCGGATCTAAATGTAGGTTATCTATGGGTTACAGGTTGGAAAAAGCGCAAGTTTAGGGAAGCTAATTTTATTGAGAACAATAAAAATATTTTTAGCAATCCAAAAGTGTATCGTTGTTTTTCCTTCGGTTAATAGCACCTATAGTATTTTTATTTCAAAAAACATATTTTATACTTACATTGTTCCTTTTGCTACAGTCATATTAAGATCACTAAGTACATGGTTTGGGTTTTTCTTTGATCCATAATGTTTAAAAGCATGCCGGACACAAACAGCTTGCTGTCTTTTATTCCATATCGATGACTGTTGTTGTAGCATCGGCGGCCTCTCCACGTTCACGCCCACCAAGTCTGGCCCTGGAACCATAGGTTCCGCTCTCTCCCCCATAACGTTAATTTCACTGAAAATAAAAATATACTTTTAATACATGGAGCCCTTTTTTTAATATAAGTACTTAAATTATTCTTATAAATAAAGCCTAAGTAATAAACTACAAAAAAAAAAGATTAAATATTCCTGAATTCGTTACTTGGTACTTTGTATAAATAACTGACACGCATATTTAACCAGTATGTTAATATCAATGGCTAATATTTACTTATTAGGTACTTTACAAATATCAGAAAAATGTGATACAAGTTAGTTTTTTGTTTAATCTTAGGAGAGTATAGTTTTCTTAAAGAAGAATAACACATGACTAAAGTATCTGGATATTTGAAGAAAAGAAACTCTGCGGGCAGTAGATTCCACAGTCTTGACCGTCTAAGGATAAAGGAATAAAGAAAGTGGAAAGTTCATGAAATCTCAAATTGTATTGTAATGGAATGTATAGGTGTGATGATTCAAAACGAAGAATAAGAACAGAAAAAGGCCGAAAAGCATAAATCATCCTGTTCCAACTATGGCTTTAGTTGGTCATAAAATGTCCTATAAATATTCTCTCAACACAAGAAATCGTCTCGTCTGGATGGCATACCAGCGGTAGTTTTAAAAATATGGTCCCATCTTTTTCAAGTTTTTGGGTAAATCTTAAATCGTTGTTTTTGATATATCCAAAATTTTTGACTAGGTCTGTCATACTGTGCTTCAAAATAATTTTTTTCTATGGCATTCCAACTAAACTTTGTTCTTGGCTCTTTAGGTTTCTTTTTGCTCGACCTATATCAGTCATTGTTGATGGTACTCCTTTTACTAAGTAGTGTGCCTCAGGTCTCACCACTGGCACTAACTTTGTTCTCTTTCACGCTGTATTAACGGCCATGCAAGCTGCAACGCGTCTTCTAGGTAGGTATCAGCTCGACGTAAACATATACAAATGTATTCAATTTTTTTAGTCCTAGCGTTAGTTACCACTTATATTCTTTTTGCCAAATAAATACGAAATGTGTTTTCTTTTAAGCTTTATTCAATGACTAACTACTTGAAAGTGATTACCTTGTAACATTTTAATCTATTTATTATGTAAACAGTGTATTCCGAATTGTAATAAATGAATGGAAATTTTGCTTATTTAGTTTAAAAGAAGTATACAAAATTTAAGTTACAAGAAACTGGATGACAAATTTGTTTTTTTCTAAAGAAATAAATTATATATTTCTATTAACTAAAAACAAAGAATTACTCACACATAACGTGTCAACAAGGACTCACCGCCTAAAATTTTTCGAATCTGTTTAGAAACACCGTATATACAAACATACATTTACTTTTTATGGGTGCTAGAATACCCATGTTTTTTATTTATTTTTTCTAAAATATACCTGTTATTACTCGAAGCCGAGCTAGGATAAATAACATTGTTTGTTTGTATCAGACCCACCATGGTTTAATTAGTAATATAATGTATGTTATATTACTAACATAAAACATAACTAATATATACTTGACAGCTTATCAGTTTGTTGTTATATCTATAAAAGACGCTATAGAACTGAATGATTTTTCTATATAATTTTTTGAAATTTCTTTGTCCAGATTAAGGCAATCCATAAATCGATTATTGTTTCTCATTAATAAACCATACGTATTTACTAATAGCCAGTTTATTGACCCTGCTATCCAAAAATTAGGCATTTGTATAAATTTATTTCTTTTAAATAAAATTAAAGATAATAAATTATTAGAAAATAAAATTAACTAATTTTTGCGTGAAGAGGTGGAGGTTAATATAGTTTTTTGTCAAAATAACAATTAAAAATATAATGTTTTAGGTTTATAGGTTATTTAACTGCATGCTAATACAGGGATACTGGTGGACAAAAATATGGCATATAGATGAAGTTAAGATTATACAGAGTGTCTCTAAAAAGTGTAAACATTACCACAAATTTCTAAAGCTGAAATATGACGATCTACCCCAACTTATCTTTATCAAAAAGTAGATGACTTTCATAATCGTAACTGGCCATTGAACCTGGAGGGGGCTAAAGGGCGAGGCCTGGCAGCACTCTGGGAGGGACCCGTACGCTGTTAATAGGTTATGTGTACACATATACCATATAGGCATATTTTTCTGAGGGGCCTGACAAGACCTTGGAGGGGGCCTGGCCCCCGTGGTTACGCCAGTGATGACTTCGGAGATACCCAATGACAAAAATGTATTCCGGTTTTTGTTTTTTAAAAATAATTTTATTAATAATAGGTGTATTGTCTCAATATTTGACTAGAGGGGGTTTGGGTAGGTGAAAAATTAGATCAATTTTATTGTAAAGCCTAGAGAAGGCCACCTGAGGTATCTTGCCCAAATTAAAGTAGAGAAAATATTTCTGAGAGACCCTGTATCTAACTTTTAGGTACAGATTCTTATTTTTTACCATATTATTTTAAAAAGCCCCTAAATTAAAATTTAAATGTGCCTTGCCAAAAATATTAATACAATTTGATATCCTATTTTAAAGATCGTTTAACCTTTATCAAATCCCCTTAGTTTAAAGTAGCTTGCTCTCAGGTAAATAAATATATTGCATTGACAAAAATAAAAATAAAAGTTTTGACAAGCTCTTATATCAACGAAAATAATAGCAGAAATTTCAAATTTAACAGTTGTAATAAGGGTCGAGGGACCTTCAAAACAAAGTTATACCTAATGCCTCTTCAAACTTTTACCAAGTCAATGCAGGATCCAGTACTGGAACCAACTTTTGGATTTTTTTACTTTAAAGACCTTCTCTCTCCCACAACTAATTCCATAGATAGTCTTTCTGACGAGAGTACTTTTACTCCAGTTTGCAGGTTCTCAAAACAAAACCATCCAAGCCCACTGATCTCGATGGATTGCCAATGTTATGACCTGCGCGAAGTACGGTAGCTAATGAGCGTCACAGTCAGACCGCGGACGGAGGGTACGGGGTGTCGGTGTTTGTATTTTGCCATGGCTTTTAAGTGCGCATGTTCGTCCACCCGTCCATTTGTTTACTGCGCAAGGTCGTAAAAATCCGAAAAAATGCAAAAAAATAACACCAAAACCTCGAAAAAAACCTTCCAGTACGATTGTAAACAAAGAATTACGGAAAAAGATAACGTCACAAAATTTAGCGAACATAGGCTTAAATGGGATTGAGCGCTCCTTATTAAAAAGTTTATTTTCCTTGGCCTCACGCATAGTCCAATGTCAAAATAACGTTTGTGGTAATACCGCAAACGTAAAATCAACCCAGCTATATGTCTCTAACAATAACCGATTTAAGTAGTTTTTGCATCGTTAAAAAAATACACGAAGTTATGTACTAATGTAACTATTGTTTTTGCTTAAATTAATTAATAATACCTTTTAAATAAGCTTTTAATTATTTTTCTTGGTAATTTAAATTTTTTGGAAAAAAACTACACACTTATATCAGGATTGAATTTAGTTTTAAATGATTAGAATACCTAATTAAATGACAAGTAATTTACTTATTTAATTTTTTTTTGTTAGGTAACCTTGATGTTTTGGTTTTAAAAATATTATTAACATAAACTAACGATATAGCTTTTTAAATTTAATAATTGTGTTAATATATGACGATTTAAAAAAAATTAACCTACTTAAATTTTTTTATAAAACTTACTTAAAAGTTAAAAAAAAGTCGACTAATAACATATGGTATTGTTCCGTAACACCTCGTATAAAAACACGTGTCTTTGTTTTTATACCTTTATTAACAATGGAACGTAACTATGGTTACAACAACGACAAAATCTTCACTTGTCAATGTCTCGAAGTTTACAGCACAAAAGTCGAATCTATACTAACTGATCGGAGGTTTCCCGTCGCCCTTTTATAGTATGGTTGAAGAGTAAAAAATGATCTAGAATCTTCGAGAAATATGGTGAAAATTCCATAGTACAGGATGGCATAAAAGTTCTTAATGGATAATTCGGGCGTTTTCGGAAACCTTCGTAATGATGAAAGAACTTGGAAAAATTTAGGTAAATTATTTAAATACATTAACAAACTAAATTAAATGATCCTAACTCTCTAAAATTCTCTAACCTAAACACATTTTTGAAAGTCTGTAACATTATTAAAGTATAAAAATTTTATATGAAATAGTATGGGAAAGACAGGTAGCATTGTGTTTAAAGGGATGAGGCCCTTTTTTTTGCTCATCAAAAACCTTTTCTTTGGAGGGGCCCTCGCATATAACTTCGCCTACGCCTAAAGAGCCTTTTTTTAGGCTCCTTAAAATTTTGTATTCATGATTAATGTCGACAAAGTGGGCCTTGGGGATACGACTTCGCCTGCCCCTGATTTTGGACACGCACCGCCACTGGTAGTCAGTATCTAGTCCTGACCATGTCCTGACCATGTCCTGACTAGGTCAAACATATTTAGCAAAATAAATTCGTCTTAAAACAATGCAGCTGCAAAACAATAACAAAGCTTGGTCTGCCGCGTGTGTATGCTAAAATTGTGTTTTGGGTACCGATTGATAAGCAAAGATGGATAAGCAAAGATGTCAAAAAATATTTTAGTTCGGTGTTAGCGAGGGTTTTATTAAGTAATAATAGCTTTGTTCGCGGGCCTAGTAATGAACTGATTCTGAACCAGAACCGAACTGGTTTAGAATTGTTTTCAAGCGCATGTCTAGTTATTTATTAGTTCGGAATTTTTATTTACCGCGAACGATTTTCTATACAGCTGAGGATGTATTCTAACCTAGCCTTTTGGTTAGGATTTTTCATGGTTAAATTGGATACTACACAAAAATTAAATTCAAACAAAAAGGTAAATTGTTATACTGGCGAAAACCACTCGAGGTCTCTCTGCGGAAGACGAGGGATTCCCTGCCTCCTCTCGTTTTTATCATATGTATGTGTATTTAACAAAAGATAAAATTCGAACTACAAGAAATGGTAAAATCTTGTAATATTGTCTATATTTTTTAATTAAATCTTTATTTATTTTATTGCATACATACATTCATACGGAACACAATTAAAAATTCTTTGTTTATATACGCTTAGAATCACAAAAATATAAAAAAATATTTAACAGGTATATTAACCCGCATAAAAAGTGGCAGAAACAAATAAACTGTAATACAACGGTTTATTTTTGAACCACAAAAACAGAAAACAGCTGACCATGTCGACAATGCGCATGAAATTCCGAACTGAACTTTTAGTTCCAACAAAAATCCCAGGACTGCTAATCAGGTTACGAGCCGGTAACGAACGGATTCCATTGTAACCCGCGAACACAGAACTGTTACTAAAAATTCAGGATTTTACTAACCGCGAACGCTGCTTTTTCACTGCGTATGTGAATAGTCCCAGAACCGGTTCAGAATTGAACCCGCGAACAAAGCTAATATGTTTATAATGCATTATTTGTTGTAGTATAGGTAAATTTTTATATAATGTAAGAACGCAGTCATTATGAAGAAAACACATATTTTAAAGATAACCTATACCAAAATTTTACAGGTCCTAATTCCGTCGCCCTTTTCTAACTTCTGTACCGTTGGGTATATTTTCATGATAGTCCCTGGGTTCGTAAAGGAATAGACTTATTAATAAGAACACTTTTAATACCTTTACAGGGGGTTTTCATTTGACGGGTCTACCACGAATATTCTAACCGGCAATATATGCAAGCGGCGCTTTAACCCAGCCTGTCAATGTCAAATGTTTCGGGCGTAGGACTGGGCGAATGCGTCACTTTTTTATCGGACAAGTTTACCACAATGTTTTACGTTTTTTAAACATTGGGTCAAAAATTATAAGTGTTACAGTTACGAAACCATAAGGCCCATTGACATGTTATGAGTATCGGATCAGGCGAGTACACAATTTTAGCCTAATGCCATTAAGTATTAAATTCACTACATCTAGGTATAGGTAGATATTCAAATGTAGTACCACATACAAAATTATAATATTTTTTCTGTGGTAGTACTATCATTTTGCAGCATTTTCAGTTTAAATAGAAATCATCACCCTGCTGGAATAAGTCCCTTGAGTGTCTAGGTGAGTCCCAGATCGTTGCTCTTGATATATCCAAAGCTTTTGACCAGGTCTGGCATGCCGCACTTCTTAATAAACTTCCCTCCTATGGTCTTTGGAAAACAAACGCAGAGCGATGCAGATAATTCTTTCGCAGGATCTTAATTTAATATTGGTTTGGGGCGACAAATATCTCGTTCATTTTAATGCATCCAAAACACAATCATATTCCTTGTCGCGAAAAAAATCATCAAATACTCATCCTCTACTTATGAGCGGCCAAGTTTTACAGAGCAGACACCTTCAATCTTGTGGGCGTCACATTTGAAAATAACCTTAACTGGCATAAACACATTCTATCTATAGCCACGGCAGCTTCAAAAAGCGGGATTTCTCTTTCGAGCCAAAAAGTATTTTTCTCCTTTTAATTTATACACTTTATATGTGTTTCAAATCCGACTTTCCTTGGAATATTGTTCTCATATCTGGGGCATGGCGTCCCCCACAAGCCTAAGCATTCTTGATTCCAATCAAAGAAGAGCTATTCGTCTCATTAATGATACTTCACTTACAGAAAGGCTTCCCTCCCTTGCCCATCGTCGGGCTGTGAGGAATTTATCACGTTTTTATAGAAACTTCCATGACTTCTGCTCTAAAGAATTCTCCACTATAGTTCCTCCACTCACGGTTCTCAACAGAGAAACTTGTGGTGCCGCGCGTATGCATCCCTATACAGTCCAACTGGACAGGCTCCGAACTTCCCACTTTGTTTGTTCTTTTATCCCTTGAGTTTCTAGAATGTGGAACCTGCTGCCCGCGGAGGTTTTTCCTTCCCCTCCCCAAATTTTCAAGTATTTAAGTCCCGTGTCAACAAACTCCCTCTTACCTCGCTTAAGACACCCACGGTACGTTACTTTATAGGCTTTTAGCCTTCGTGGTTTGTACAACGATAAAAAAAGTCATGGAGCAATCAAATGCATCCCAGCGGAAACCCATCACTAGTCTTAAGTAAGGTAGGAGGCAGTTTGTTGACACGGGACTTAAACCCTCGAAAATTGAAAGAATCTTCTTCTATATCGATAAAACACTCTTCTATATGATAAATTGATGTTACTTACCGGCTATAAACGAGAACCTTTTTACTAAAGTGTTACACAATTATTTATGGCCTATCGTAAACATTTCTTCCAAGCCCTTTTAAAATAAAAATACGCATAAATAATACGAGATAATAAAAACAGAACAAATATCAATACTTAACTTATTTAATATGACACTGTTGGCTATACACGCCTTGTAGGTATGTATTACGAATTAATTTTGTATTATGCTGCGCAGTTACTTTACTTATTAGACAAGAATGTTTAACTTTCTCTTAAAGAACACCATTAGGTGCCTTAGATACTTAATAAAATTTGCATAGGTATAATTTAGGATTAATAATTGTAGCTTTTGTTTTATTTTTATAACGTTTATAATTTATTTAGAATAAAATATTATTGTGAAATAATCATTTACCCAGGGCTGTATTAACTGTTTGAGGCGCCCTAGGTTAGAATTCCCAGAGCGCATATTTTCCACCAAAAACAAGTCCTTTCTTCCGTAGCGCCTATTTTGAGTGCCAGGCGCCTTACTTCAACACCCGAAATAAAATTTCACCAAAAATCCCCACCCGCCCCAAACTTTTTTAAAACTCCCCTGTCTAGCGCCTATTACTCCCCTGTCTGGCACCTATTTTTTTATGGCACCCTAGGCTGTAGCCTAGTCATCCTAATGGTTAATACGGCACTGCATTTACCCTTATGAAGTTAAGGTTATGTTGTATCAGTTAGCAGTCATAAGTTTTAGTTTACTAACTATAAATAATTTAGTTTAGAATAATAACTGATCTACAATTCCCCTAATATGAACGATAAACTACACTGATTTATAATTCTTTTAGTTAATATACAGGGTGTTACATAATAAGATGCCGATCCGTAAGAGTGTTAATCCTTAGGTGATTTAAAAAGAAAAGTTCGAATAAAGCTATGTCCTAAACCAAGACTGTCCAAACTACATACCTTCGCAGGCCAATTAAATTTACTACAAAACTTGAGGGCCGCAGAAAAAAATACTTTCAATTTGCAGTAAAAATAAATACAGGGTAATAATTTCTTTTGATGTTTATTGGTTTTTCGTTAATTTATCTTTAACAATCACATCGATATCAACATCAACATTCGTTGTTTCCAGATGCATTGCATGAAGAAGTGACTTATCTGACAGTGAAGATCTGTAGGTACTTAGATTTTATAAAGTTCATGGTTGAATACGCCCTATCACATAAATAAGTGCTGCCCATCATCAATCCGATTTTTAAGCCACCATTTGTTAATTTGGGGAAACGATCGCAAAGGATCGTAAAAAATCCATTTCAGTTTCTGTTCTACCCTTGTAAAAGGGGTCTGCCTGTACGTCACATAATTCCAACTGGTAACCAGTCTTTACGGTTTTGATTTAAATCGTTAATGGATGCGTAAAAATAGACAAATCGCTCTCAATTTTTTTTTTAAATCTGCTCAAATTCAAAAATTACTTGATTTACTTTAGGTGGTCAGAAAAGTTGTAATCTTCAAAATTTCTCATTTCTGTATATTGTTCTTCGCAACTTGGAAAAAAAGAAAAATCGTATCCAAAACTATTTTTAGATTATTTTGCACTTTAGATTTAAATTTTAAAACATGCGTCGCGGGCCGAATGAAAATAAGCCGCTGGCCGGTTTTTGGACAGCCCTGTCCTAAACCACTAAACTTTTAAGGTACAGGGTGTTAAAATCTTTGATTCATTATAACCTCCTAAATATGTTTATGAAATGTAGCACACACACCCTATCAACAGTCTTTTTTTATGTAGAAGATTTTTTAAAAAGTTTAACCAGTGGCGTCCGTACAGAAACGTAGACAAAATATTTTTGAAAAATAATATATACGTCACTGCTTTTCCGCAAAATAATTACTATTTTAACATTTATTTTGGGGCAAATTTGTTTTTTTTACTTTTTTCTTTGTACGACATGCAATTTTTGAGGAAAAAAAAACATTTTTATGCATAGTCAATTTATTATTTTAAAAAAATTAAATTTAATTATTTTATAAACATAAATGCAAATTATGTTACCATTACATTATAGGGACTCCAATTCTAGAAGTCAAGAGGTACTTTAGTAATAAATACTTTTAATTTTTAACATTCTGTAGCTTAAAAGTTATGGGGTTTAAGACATATGTAGCTTTATTTAAACTTTTTTCTTAAAATCACATAACGATTACAACCTTTTTTTTATCCTTGGACAATCCACGAAGGCTGAAAGCCTAAATACTAACGTACCGTGGGTTCTTAAGCAAGGTAAGAGGAACCTGAAGGTTCAGCATCTTATTCTGTAACACACTGTATAGACAAGTTATCAAACCAATAGGGTGACAAAATATCTTGATGTTGTGTACTCAGAGTGTGTGAAAATTTAAAAATAACAGCTATTTATGGTTTTGTAAAAATGAATGTTTTTTATCTTAAAAAGACACGATTCTATGAATATTTATCAACTTTAAAATGTGTAACAATATCAGACAGTTTAAGGTTTAAAACATTTAAAAAATGTCTGTCGCACAACCAGTCTCTTGGAAAGTCAGTCACTTGGATACACAGCCCCACAAGAAAATAAAAGTTGGTGGTCCGAAAATCCAGACCATGATAACTTTAAGTTTTTGGGGTCGCTGAATCCGAATCTGGGGTCGGTTTGACCCTATCAGGTCAGGGTCGAGGTCATTTTAGGGTCAATCACAGCCCAACAAGTAAAAAAGTTGAAGGTCCGATAGACCCGACAAGGGTATCTTTTTGTTTTGGGGTCGCTGAATCTGAATCTGGCGTCGGTTTGACCCCATCAGGTCAGAGTCAAGGTCTTTTTAAGGTCAGATCATTAAAATTTATCGAAAAGAAACCATAATCGTAATATATGTGTTTAAAATTACTGAATCTGAATCCAGGGTCAGTTTGATCCTATCAGGTCATGGTCAGGGTCTTTTCTGGGTCACACCATTAAATTTTATTGAAAATAGACCAGAATCATGGTATATTTATGTTTTTGGGGTCGCTAAATCCGCATTCGTGCTCAAATTGACCTTATGAGGTTAAGATCAAGGTCATGTCAAGGTCAAATCATCAAAAATTATCGTAAAAGCACCAAAATCATAATTGCTTGGGGTTTTTGAGTCGCTAAAACCGAATCCGTAGTCAAATTGACCTCCCGAATTCGACTAAAGCGATTCCAAAAACATAAAGGTAACCACGTTTGGGGTCTATTTTTAATGAATTTTGATGAGTTGACCTTGAAATGACCTCGACCATGACCTAATGTGGTAAAACTTACCCCGGATTCGGATTTAGCGACCCCAAAAACATAAAGATACCACGTTTGTGGTCTATTTTTGATAAATTTTATTGATTTGATGTTGAAATAACCTTAACTGTGACCTGATGGGGTCAAACCGACACCAGATTCGGATTCAGCGACCCCAAAAACATGATGATACCATGCTCTATTTTTTCGGACCACCAACTTTTATTTTTTGTGGGGCTGTGTAATTAAATTGCTGTCCGTAGGACAATTTGATTTTCATTGAGATATGGTAATGTGGCTTGAAGTTAGTTAGCTCCGTTTGGTACCTTTTGATTCTGGGTTTAAATTATGTATACATAAGACGTTCCTAATGTGGATTTTTCTGGTTTTATCGTTGAAACTGTTAAAAGTGCTCTGCCTATTGCACATTAAAATTAAGTAAGTAATTACCTATTATTTAAAATGAATAAATAATACAAAACAAAGTTCATAAAATTATGAAAATTTTAAAACATGGACAAAAAGTTGATTGGCTCAATTACATTCTTTTGGTTACTGAACTGGATGCATTGTTGTTTTACAGAAAAATAGGTCAAGTTTGTTATGAACGGTCAAAAAATAAAAAAATATTGAGATAGTCAAAGATAAATGACCGTCATTATGCCCACAACTGGTTCGTACTATGGTAGAATGCACATCTAAGTTAAAAGAACAAATTCATCATTGTAGTTCGAGGTCCCATGATTTAACGTGGCGTTTGTCGTGGTAATT
>JACEGR010002762.1:0-120077 GCA_014170235.1 Listronotus bonariensis
TACCAAGCCCAAAACGCTGTTTCCAGCACATCTGCTACTGCAAGCCGACCCTGCTTTACGAAGCCCGTTTCGGGCTTCTAAGAATTTTCCATTATCCTAAATAAAATTGATACAAGCGACATCTTTTGGAAGCCCTAGTATTTTTTTCGTATATACAGGAGACTACATTGTAGAAAATTTTGGGAGACCCTCTGTCAGTAGGTGGCGCGAGTATGTATCATTTATGAATATCAGGCGGAGGCTTCGTGGTACCGTTTTTATATCCAAAGTATACACTTTTAGTTATTACAATCTGCCGCCAAGAGGAGCAGAGCTAGTTTAAACGTATATACTCTTTTGGCCCCCAGGAGGTGCAGATACCTATGATCAGATTATACGAATCCCACCACATTTTGGCAACTGCTGCGGCCAGTTTATTCTTTGAGTTTTTATTGTTTTTTTTTGATGAATTTGGTAAAGTAAGTGTAAAAGAATATTTTAGATAATCAGAACTACCAAAATGGATGATTTAAATTTTAATAAAGTGAGCCGGATAGATGGATATTTAAATCCATGTGTTTAAAGAGAAAGTAAAATTAAAATATTTACTTTATATTTTATTATAAAGTAATCGTAGATTATATATAAATTTATGATTTTACTTTCTTCACCCACAGTTTCCTTACTAATATTAATGACATTGTTTTTGCTGCGTTCTGACTTTAATTTTTATTTTTGGTTATTTTTTAGCGCAAAGTGGAATGCCCACGGAACCGTCCGTCATCAGGAGGGCCACAACAATTTGTTTTTAAATATTTCGAAGACTGATAACTTAAATTAGCATAATTTGGTTCAACTCAGTATATAAATTTTACTTTAGGAACCTTTAGAATTATATGGTCTATGTACAAAATTAATAAAAATGTTTAGATTTAACAAAAATGTACAGGGTGTCCCATTTTGGAGTACTTTTGCGCCAGAGGTATCTCCGTTATTTTAAGTTAGCGTGATGCGGTTTTGCGATAGTTTTACTACTTTTTCATTGATACATTTAAGCCTGGCAAGCAGATTTGAGATACCTTTTGTTTCTGAATACAGGGCAAAAGTAAAATATTCACTTTTGAGGGCTCCTCGGCGAACCATATTAAATAGAAAACACAAGTGTGATACATTGTTGGAAAGGTAATAAAGGATTTTTTTACAAACCTAATATACAGAGTATTCCATTTAAAATAATAATGCAAGTTTGGGTCCTTATCTCCTAAATGGTGCATTAAATAAGAGCAAGTCCTCAAAAAAGTGAAAGAGCCTCATTTTCAACCTGTATCTCAGGAAACAAAAGACTCATCTCATTCCTGTTTGCGGCATTAAATGTGTCACAAAAGTAAGCGGGCCTGTCGCGAAAACCACACCGCACTAACGTTAGCTCAACGAATACCGCAAGTGCCCAAGGTGGAGACACCTGGCTATATTTGTTTTTATACCACCGATTACCAAGGCACTAGTCGCTCGCACAGATACACAAAAATAAGCACACAAATTTGTTACTTCTTTTCTTTTGAAGCAATCAGCTTTGTTTTGAATTTGTTTTGATTCAAAACAAAACTGATTATTAGTACTTCAAATTTAAATGTTCTAGCAAAATTCTTTTGGACAAGAGTAAAAGTACTATCTGCGTGAGCGATGAAGGTAATTTGGTACCGATCAGGTAAGAAATGTTGATTTGTAGTACTTGTACCAAGTTTAAAGATTCCAATGAGATCACCTACTAAATCCAAGTTGTAAATCTTAATTATTATACTAATTTCGAGCATTCTTAATGGAATGCAATGTAATTTATATTTTGGTATTGTAAAGGATGTCCCAAAAAAACAATAATTGTTCTATACAAAGTTTTATTTAGAATATAATAGGTAAATGGTAAAAAAATCAAAGCACTCCATTGAAATACTTGATTATGCAACTTAAAATAATCATGACAAATTGAATATATTTTTTTGCTTATTACCCTGCAAATGTTAAAATTTATTTAAAAAGTGGTATAACTTAAAAACCTAAATTAAAGTAAAAACCTAATTCAAAAATAATACTGAAAACACTTAGACTACACTTATAAGACAGTCTTTGTCAGCAGTTATAATTTAACGTTTAGCCACTTTTCGATATACAGGGTGATTCAAAAGTAAGCGGCATCCTTTCGGGGGCATAATCCTTACATAAAAATAAGACAAAGAGTTCCAAATATCTTGTGTCGGAAAACGCTTCTTGTCTAAGATACATGGTTTTAAAAGTAAAAAATGCCATATTTTGATTGTGCTAAAAAAACGTTAAGCCACTGCTTTTTCCAAAATAAAAATAACTTTTGAGTCTTCAAAATAAAGAGGGTCGCTATTAAAACCCGAAAAAGATTCTTGATAGCTGGTAATATTAGAGTCACTATCTGATACGTATGAGCTAGACCCAAAAGGCTGCGGAAATACCAATTTTTCTTGTAACGGTAACAGTGAATTTTGCTGTCTTGTTCTTCAGTTTCATTTGGGATGGTATAAGATTCCAAATCCATATTTGAATCTGTTTTTCGTCATGGTCTCCGGGTCTCGATTCAATGTTTACTGTTTCCTGGGTCGGTAATAAATTTAATGAAATATGGTGAAAACTGTCGCTGCTATTGTGTATTATATCACCCTGAGATAAGACTCTTTCGAGACTTGCTCTAGGAAATGGAGCTTTTGCCTGTTTTCAATATCATGATTAGGTACAATAGGTAACGCAGCAAAGGCTTCATCTTGGGTTTTGTTTATTGCTTTACCTATTGCAGCGCTCTGATCAAGCTCACCCATTTGGGCTTCTATGTCATCATCAGAATAAAAATTATCAATATGGTAGGTAAATGGTTCCGAGGTTCTGCTGTCAGGTCGATGATCAGGTGAAGATGTCAATATTTGATCTTCATGAATTAAACCAGTTTCAGATATCTAGAATATTTTAACATTGCTAATAACAGCTATATAATAAATATTGTAGCACCCAAGCAGCTTTTGGTTAACGTGAAGGAACCGTCTGCATGCTATTTGAAACATAACTTTAAACTTACAAATTTAAAATATACAAGGCAATAAATAATACCCGCTTGCGAATAACTTTTTGTCATAGAGATTTTGACATTGTACGAGAAAGTGATAAAAAACAAATGTTTTACGACATACTACAACTAGTCGAGTCAGTGAACACTTTTCCTTGGAAGTCCTCTATAACAGCTCCGATTTTGATAATTTTTTTTAACTTTTTGGTTTTTAATTTTGTTTAAAATCAGAAACCTTTTAGGAGGGAAATAATTATTTGCATTGTTTAAACAATATATATGTTATTTATACAGGGTGTGCAAAAACTCCCCCGAAAAACTTTAAGAAGCGATTCTTCATCAAAAAATAAGAAAAAAACTTTATATGAACAAATGTCCTAAAAGTCATACTTTCGGAACTATAGGGTGTTAAAATTTAAGAAAAATAATTGTTTTTCATCGTAGCTTTTATACCAGTGTAGATATTTTTAAGAAAATTTAGGGAGATCTTCTAAGCATAAAAGAAATTTTTGACATATAGGAAAAACAATAATTTTTTTCCAGTGGCTGCCGTGAGGTATATATGGTAATTTTTTTAGAATAAAATTGTACGCCACTGCGTCTTACTAAAATAAAAAATACCTTATTAAATTTCTGTTTAGTTTTTAAAAAATTTAATATCTTAATTATTTTTTACTCGATGTACGGTTTTCGAGTAAATAAATACAAAACATTTCTTGGCATGGTCATTTAATATCGCTAATATCTAACTTTACAGTAAATTATATAACCTTTTTTTATAAACTATTTAAATTAAAATTAATTTCCTAGGCGAAAGATTGGTCAATACATCAATGTTTTAACTTTTTAATTCATAGAATGATTGTTGAAGCAAGCTATGTCCTCTTAATATGACTACCATACTAAATAAATAGCGATTTGACCGTGCCGAGAAAATATTTTTATTTTTTACGCAAAAACCATACATCGAATAAAAAAGTCAAAAGACCAAATTTGTTTGAAACTTAACAAGAATCCAAAATAATATTTTTTTAGGAAAATGCAGTGGCGTACCATTTTTTCTTAAAAAATAATTGCAGTAAATCCCTCACGGACGACACTGACGAGAAAATATGTTTTCTTGTAGGCTAAAAAATTATTTTGATGCTTAGGAGACCTCATCAAAATTTCGTAAAAATATCTAAACTAGTATAAAAGTTATGATAAGAACACGATTATTTTTCTTAAATTTTAACACCCTGTAGTTCCGAAAGTATGACTTTTAGGACATATATTCATATGAAGTTTTTTCTTATTTTTTGGTGAAGAATCACCCCTCAAAGTTTGTTGAGAGAGTTTTTGGAGACCTGTATAAATAACATATATATTGTTTAAATTATACACATAATCATTTCCCCCTTTGGGATGTTTCTGATTTTAAATAATATAAAAAAATAAAAATAATAAAACAAAAATGATCAAAATCGGAGCTGTTATAGAGGACTTCCAACGATTGCCTGTTTTACGGCTTCATTGACTCGACTAAACTTCTATAACACCTTGACAACGACAACAAATCGTATGTGCAAAATAAGCGTAATAGCAAATGGTTTTCTTTTGCTTAGTACTTACCGAAACATTATTTTCTTGCTCATCAGATAAAATGGAAACATCTACTTCGCCTGGATCAGTCACAAAAGCCAACTTATTTTCTTGAGCTAATTTTAACAAAAACTTGCTGCGTTCCATTTTATATACAACACATACAATTTTGATCTACCACCTTACCTAATAGATGCAAACTAACCTTGGTCGTTTTAATAAACGGCTTAAAGTTTTACTGGTTTTTTACCGACACATAACCTCTAAAGAATCTGTAAACAAACTCGCAACTGGGCTTCGGACAATATTTGGAGTATATACATTTTATACAAAAGGGACTCGTAGTAGATGTGACATATTTCCGGGCTTTATTAATTATACATATGTGTTCTTTGGCAACACCGCAGGGCTTCGGATTATACATGGGGTCTATACAATTTATACAAATGGGACTCGTATTAGATTAGACGTATCTCCGGGCTTCACATAATACATAAAATATATTTTTTATATACAACTTCGTCCCCTGCCCCTATTACCGGGCTTCCATTTATCCGAGAAGTGTGGTGGGCTTCGGATCATATTATCGCATATGCTCGATTAATTTTGAATCGCCCGGTATGATTGTGCTGCTGAAAGGAAGTATTATATTTTATTTTTTTATATTGTAAGGATTATAAAATATCAGAAATGGGTAAGGGTATAAAATGATTCACAAATGAGATTTCTCCCTTTTAACAGTTACATTATATAAGGCAGATTATAAATTATTCATTTTGTCAATTCTTCTTTTACCACACCTGCAGGATGTATTGCTAACAGTAAATAACAGCGGTTGCGATAAGGTTATAGCTCCATTGCTTTTCTTAACATTTTCTTAATTGTCTTATTATCTTGATAACCCAATTAAAAGAGATTTGGCCATTTAAATCAAAGAAAGCATTTTTGTATTAGAAGCTTATGGAAGAAATCGAGCATATGCGATAATCTTTTGTTGAAAGAATATATAGATGTACCAATGTGGTGTTTTCTTAAAGCTCTTTTTAAAAGTCTTTTAATGGTGATACTGGTATTAATATGCAGGCAGAAGAAATAGTACATATTTTTTTATTTAAGAACCCTGTATATTATTTTACCATTAAAAAGACCCTTAAAAAGAGCCTTTAAGAAAACATCACATTAGGTCAATTCCGTTGTGGTTAACGTTATTCTGAGACTGCGCAGTAACGCAAACATGATCCGTTATCGTTATTAACCATACCGGACTCCTTTAATTACGGATGAATACCGAAGAGCTTATTGTTATCGTTATCGTTATGGTTAAACTGCGTGGTTGCCGGATTGTAGAAATTTTAATATCAATTATTTAAAAGGTTAAAATTTTAATGCCGTATTAATTAAAATATCATTTATACATAGGCTCTAATTAGCGAAAAATCTATAGCAGTAATACAAAAATCAAATAGTGTTAAGAAATTAAAACGGACTTGCACTTTACTGATATTCTAAATCAGTAATTAATTTAGATGTTACAATCTGGCACACTTGCTTTTATTCTACTACCAAACCTAACCTTACTTTTGTGTTTTGCTTATACTGTATTGTTTGCATCTACTTTAAAAACGAAATCAACAGAAGTGTTTGCATATATTTAAATATCAATTTATATCTTATGAAGAATAAAAGTAAATATTGATTTTTCGTTAACTTTAAAATCGGTGAACCACAAGCAAAAATAAGGTTATGTGTCAAAAGCGCAGACGCAAGATAAATTTCTTAAAAGAGGCTGCAAAATCTCTGTCTAAAACTGCTGCCGTAATAGTTATGTTTAATAACGATAACCATAGGAGGCCAAAAAGCATCTTCGTTTTTTAAACTTTTTAAGCAGTTTTATTTTGCTTCTTTGTAACGCCTTCTGTAGCTGTTAAAATGCCAGCTTTTTTGGATCAGCCTTTGGGTATGGTCGAACTATTTCAGAGAAAATGTATAAGTTAGATAGGTCAGCCTCGCTCTCTTTGTTGCTTGTATAAAGTTCGGGTCTGCAGCGTCTTTTAAATCTTAAGAAGACTTTAGTGTTTTACTGTTATAAGTCCGTATCCTAAAAAAAAAAACATTTTATACTTAAAACCGTGGGGTTAGTTCGGGCTACTGTAGCTCAACTCACTCCCAACCTGAGAAATTTTAAAGAAAAGTAAATTTATTAAAGTGCCGGTTAGAATTGTATTCAAAAAAACCTTTATACATATTAAAACTGCAATAAATTTACTTTGAAAGATTAACACTTGCCTTGATTGAGGAGCTTGAAATGAGCATTTAACTATATTACAGATTAAAATTTTCTCGGTCTTGCAATTATTTTTCTTTTTAATCACAAAATAAACATCAATGCGGCACGGATTACTTTCTCTTTTCGATCGCCAGCGTCACCACTAGTGGTTGCACAATCAGTTCCTCGCGCAACCCTTCTTTGCGCTATTTAAAGCTTTCGCGCGGTCGATAGTTTTTGAGATATTTTGATTGCCCAACTTACTTATAAAGCTAGAATTTTAAAAGTTCAGGCTCACAAGAAGTTTCTACAGGATCCTAGTCAGCGAGAAAACCGACAGGCCAGCATTAAAGCAAGAAACTACTAGCAACCAAACAATTTCTAAAGCCAAAGACTCCTTCGACAATCGTATTAAAAACAAAGTTCTTTCTTGCTCAAATGGCAGCAAATCTTTTTGGTCCTTTGCGAAAAACATAAGTTGAAATTTTTGTACCTGTAGTCTTTCCCACCTACTAACTTTGGAAGATGAAATTATTTCTACCGCTAAAGAAAAGGCAGAACTATTTGCTAAAACAATTTGCTGCCAATTCAACCCTTGACCCTCCCGTAAATCATCCACTTCCAGCGGTTACCCCGGTTCCTCATAAAATGCCCGATATTATCTTTAAGGCAAAACACATGAAGCGTATTCATTTCTTCCCTTAACACCAAGAAATCGTCTCGGGCTGGATGGCATACCAGCAATCGTTTTAAGAAAATGTGCTCCAGAACTTGCACCAATCTTAACTCGGCTCTTTCGAATTTCTTACGACACAGGTATCTTTCCGAAGAGCTGGAAAGCTGCACGTGCTCAACCTATTCCCAAGAAAGGACGCTAAACCTCTTCCATCTAACTATAGACCAATTTCAATTTCTCTCAGTTCTTTAGTAAAGTAATGAAAATATTCATTAATTCACAAATTTTAAGTATTTAGAAAAACGCAAAATTTGGCACGACAGGCAGGGATGTCGCCATAAAAGATCTACAGCAGATCTTTCCTCGTCACTGCTGGAATAAGTCTCTTGGCTGCCCACAGACGCTCAGGTGTACCACGGTCTACCCACGGTAGACCTGTACAGTTTTTTATTCAGGTAGACCTGAGACCTGAGCGTGTGTGGGGCAATCAGGTATAACTGTACAGTTTTAACTGCACAGTTTTTTCTCCGGTCGGCCGGAACACTACTCGGGTAGACCTGAGACCTGAGCGTGTGTGGGGCAATCAGGTTTAACTGCACAGTTATTTTCCTTCGGTCGGCCGTAAACAGATTTCTTTTAATGAATAATAAAGTTTAGCAGGTAAAGGATATAATAATTAAAAATTATATAATTTAAATAAATGTTTATGGTTAAATGACAAATACGGTATTGCTGTGCCACAATATATGTAAATAGTTTCGTTTTATTTTATTGTTTTTTTATGATTTTTTTAAGAATAAAATATTTCTTATTGAGGCCTTTAAATACTTTCCTTCTTTGATAAAATGTATTATACAGGGTATACTATTTTCGATGTTTAGTACAGTGATCTTGAAAACCGCTGCCGCTACAGAGATGGTTAAATGGGAAAAGAACTGTATTTTTTAGTGCTTAGTTTAAATCGCTTTTTATTTCGTTCAAAATAATCATGGCTTACTAGATGTTTCCAAAAAACCGTTTTGTCCACTTTTTTCTTCCGTAGCTCAGTTAATATTTGAAATAGAAAAAAAGTGTAAATAGGGAACTTGTAGATAACTATCTTCTTACTAGAAAGGTATAACTCGGTATTTAATTTAATAGTACGTTTTTGACCTACGACATATATATATATATATATATATATATATATATATATACTATATATATATATATATATATATTATATAACAAGATACATTTTCGGTTTGAAAATGTAGCAAGCAGTCGAAATATCAATAAATGCATTGAATGAGAAAACAAAAGTTATTTGTCTCATTTTAATTTGACTAAAGAATTTATGGTAACCATAGTCATACACACAAGCTTTTATTTAATGGGACACCCTGAATATTACATTTATTTAATTTTAGTAATTTTTATGACATTTAAATTATATTTATAATCATTAAGTTATTAAATGGAGTTTACCTATAGTTTATTCTTTTAAAAATAAAAAAACAACCCAAAAATTGTTTTGCATTGTTTAAATAATTCTGTTGCCATAATCAATAAATACGCATTTTTTAATTACAAATAAACCAGTTCACGCCTCGAGTTCACAAAGGATGCCGGCTTCAGTCGCCTTTTAAAATAAACAGGTTAAAAACACTTTACAACCTCTACGGTCGACCTGAGTGTCTGTGGCGGGTACAAATAGGATATTTTTGATTTTACTCCGGTCGCCTGAACAGGTTAAAAAACGCAATGGTTATTAGGCCCATAAAGGGGTTTGAGTATTGACTCTTCCGAACAGGTACGTTCTGATAGCCCATCGGATACGAGAAGACGTCATTGAATTACATTTCTTGTCAGCAGATTATGGCTCCAGACAAGATTTTGTGGTCCTTTTTACACCGTACCATTTACAAAGTGAACCAAGCTATTCCAACTCTTTTTGTAGAAGTTATGGTAAGTCATAAAGACGTCTTTAGATTTGTGCCTTCTTTATCTTCTTATGTATTAAATGAAAGTTAAAACGTTTTGGTTAATAAATCTTTTGAATAGTTGTTAGGTTTTAGCTGTTAACTTGAGAAATTAAAATTAATTAATGATATACAGGGTATATCTCTAAAAGTCTGTATTTCGTAATTGTATTTACATAATTTGTTAATTTGTATTCAACTGTAATTGTAATTGTAACAATGGAAAATCCCGTCTATTTAATAAATAAAATATAATCCTTGGGCGAAATACATACATACATTTTTATTGATTTTTATGATTTTTTTTTTTTTAAATAAAAGAGTTCAAAGCGACGACAGGACGATGAGGTACCTGGCAGAGCAAAACATTTTCCATGGTTCCGTAAGTCAAAACCATTTTAAAAACTTTGTATACAGGGTGTCCGCTAATGAATGGTACACAGAAAAACCACAGATTCCTTATGCCAAAATATTAAGATTTAACCAAACATACCTAATATCCAAAAAGTTTATAATAAGGAAGATACGGGGGTGTCATAGTAAAAAGAAAAAGTAAATTTATTTCGATAATTGTTCCCCCTTTTAAATATCTTAATAAAACGGTATCTAGGGGTTTTTAAACATTAGCTTTTCAGATCGAATATTAATTTTTGTGTGTAGACTAGAGGGCGATGGGTACACTATTTAAAATTCTCTAAAACTACCCAATTTTTGTTACTACTCTGTATGTATGTAAACTAGTAAGCTTCTCTATGCTTTCTGCACAAAAAAGGTATACTTAGTAAGAATCGGTCTTGACAACCGTTTTTAAGGTATTCACGTTTTAGTTGTTCAGTGCACCCGAAAGTATGTATGTACCTTCAATAACATCGTATTAGCTATAATTACAACTGCGCAGATATAAATAGCTGATATCTAAAAACTCCTGGATACCGAGTTTTATTAAAATGTTTAAAACATATCAAAAATTATCGAAATGCATGAATAAAAATATTTATATCTCTTTAACACCCCGTATCTTCCTTATCATTAACTTTTGGATATAGGTATGTTTGTTTAAATCCTAAATGGGTATTTTCGCATAAGAAATCTGTGGTTTTTCTGTGTACCATTAATTAGCGGACACTCATCTGTATCATATGTATATAAAAACACGAATGACTGAAAACTATTCGACTAAACACTATCAAAATCTCTAAAATAAACGAGTCCGAACCAATAATATGTGAAGTCTCTAAACTAACCAAAACATTAACAACTGGAAATCCTTGCAAAATATACAACCAAAATGAAAATGGCAAATTTCCACAGTTTTTACCTAAACAAAGCTTCGACAAGGCACGACTCTGTCATCAGCTGATAATGCTACCAACTTTGAACAGAACTGCCAACCGAAATCGTAATTCTCACACCCTCACGTCCCTGACAAAAGCTATCACCGGTCTTGCTTATGTCTAAACCCCTTCTCAACTTGGAAGAAAAAAGTATTCGAATACTCGGTATTCATGAATACCCGGAATCGGTACTTGAATACTGGAAACGAAAGATTCGAGATACTACTACAACAAAATTGAAGGTCATTAAAAGGCCTCTTACATCGCTTCTTTTTCTATTTTGCTTCTCTTTTGTTATTCAAATCATGACAACTTTAGTATTCGGATACTACTTACACTTTTTCGGTATTCGAATACTCGGAACGCCGGTATTCGAATTAGCAGTGGGCTTAACAGTGATTTTCGATATCGGTGATCGCTGCTACTGCTATCTAAAAGTAGCTGCTACTGAAAACTGTGATATTATCACTCTTTGGAAACATGCTAAATTTTTATAAAGTCATAATTAACCTTGTTAAAATTGAATGAAGAAAAAATATATCATTTTTAAATACATTGTGTCATTTAATGTACATATAATTTAATTACTGATTTGCATTAGCATATAAGTAAATGTATATAAAAAAAAAACGGACATTACACGAAGTATATCAAATATCTTAGTTTTTTATAAACATTTATAGCTTTGATCATATTTTTAGGCAACCCATTCGCGATAGAATTTATTAACAAATCAAATTGTTAAAAAAAAGTGTTTATCCGGTAAGCAAGCCAAGTCGCATCCCGTTTCACTAACGTAAACATGCATAATCAGCATAAACATAAACGAAGAGGTTAGAATCACTGAATCGCAATCACAATCACCATCAGCGATCGCAGTCGCCATTTAATGTTGTGGTTACGGGCAGCGCCACATCTGCGAACTGCGAATATTAAATTGATTTTACTGCTATCGCCAGACGCAAGTAGCAGCTACCAAAATGATTTGTTAATAACAGGTTCACCTTATAAAATAAAACAGTAGATCATGCAATGATATTTAGTAACTTTCTTCTTTTTTTACTAGTGAAAAATAACATCGTCACGTTAACATTGTCATGGTGATATATTCCAATATGGCCGGTTTTCTTATACATTTGTTTCAGACACCAAATAGCGATTGTGCTGGGATTATAGTATTCAAGTAGTTTTTTAGTTGTAACTTGCTAAAATATTTTTTAATTCCTTTTTTAGTTGATTGTGGTTATTTTGAAGTAGTTTTAGGTCTCTTATTTTATATTTCTATTAACATGTATCATTTTTAAGTGTTTATACATTTAAAAAAGAATAATATTTAAAGTTCGCTTCTTATTTTTCCCCTATGAATTATCAATAGTGTTTACTTTGAACTTTGCCTTTAGAGAAAAAAATAGTTTAATACATATAAACCTTGACACTACCTTGGTGAAAAACATCGAACAACTTGAATTACAAAATAATTGTTTAACATTTTCTTCCTACAACAGTTGCATTTGATTTATGTTCTGGTTAGTTCTGGTTAGCCGCAAGCCAGTACAACTAAATCTGTTAGTAGTATAGCGACAACTGCTAAAAAATGTTAAATTGTGAAAGCCTAAATACTAACGTACCGTGGGTGTCTTAAGCAGGGTAAGAAGGAAGTTTGTTAACACGGGACTTAAAAACTTGAAGATTTGGGGGAAGGAAAGACCTCCGCTGGCAGCAGGTTCCACAGTCTAGAAACTCTAGGGATAAAAGAACGAACGAAATGGGAAGTTCCGGGGCCTGTCAATTGAACTGTATGGGGATGCATACGCGCGGCACCACGAGTTTCTCTGTTGGGAACTGCAAGAGGAGGGACTATACTGGACAATTCGTCGGAGCAGAAGCCGTAAAAGTATCTATAGAAGAGCGATAGATCTCCCACAGCTCGACGATGAGCAAGAGAAGGAAGTCTTTGAGTAAGTAAAGGATCATTAATAAGACGAACAGCCCTTCTTTGAATGGCATCAAGAATGCTGAGGGTTGTAGGGGATGCCATTCCCCAGACGTTTAGCCGTGACAGCTGTTTCGTAGTACAACTACATTTTCAAACGTACTGACAAGCTAAAATTATTTTACTTATATATAAACAGTAATACCTAATAAAAAACATATTTTAAAGGTTTTCAAAAATCAATATGGTACAGTTGTGAAATTTAAAGATTTTATTGCTACAGTTTATAAAAGTTTTACAGGGTAGATTTCCTAGGTCAATCTGTGTGTTAACCGGATGTACATTCTGTTTTTTATGTTTATAGGTTTCCAATGATATTTCTAATGTATCTAGTTTTCGCCCTTTTTGTTCTACATGTAATATTTTTAGAGTATTGATTTCTGGAAATTTGTGTCGGTTTCAGAAAATGGTTTCCTAAAGCTGATCATTGTTTCCCTGACTATAACATGAGTTATGTTCATTGAAACAACTAAAGTCTATCAGAACATAATCTTCACCAGAGAATCGTCCATCTGTAACAGCTACTAGACTCGTCACAGAGCTGACCTTATTCAAACTCCTGATTTATGAAGCATAACGTAAAATCTTGTTAGAATCTACACACGTATCCTTAGTGGTTTTAAAACTTTTAAAAATATGTTTTGGTATTATAAGTTATACTATAAATCTTAGTTTGTCAGTACGTTTGTAAATACGTTGTTCGTACTGCGAAGCAGCTGTCGCGGCGTTTGTTGACACGGGACTTAAATACTTGAAGATTTGGGGGAAGAGGAAAGACCTCCGCGGGCAGCAGGTTCCACAACCTAGAAACTCTAGGGATAAAGAACGAACAAAGTGGGAAGTTCGGGGCCTGTCAGTTGGACCGTATAGGGATGCATACGCGCGGAACCACGAGTTTCTCTGTTGGGAACCGTAAGTGGAGGAACTATACTGGACAATTCTTCAGAGCAGAAGCCATGGAAGTACCTATAAAAAAGCGATAAATCCCCACAGCCCGACGATGTGCAAGAGGAAGCCTTTCTGTAAGTGAAGGATCATTAATGAGACGAATAGCTCTTCTTTGAATAGAATCAAGAATGCTTAGGGTTGTGGGGGACGCCATGCCCCAGATATGAGAACAATATTCCAAGGGAGGTCGGATTTGGGACACATATAAAGTGTATAAATTAGAAGGGGAAAAATACTTTTTGGCTCGAAAGAGAAATCAAGCTTTTTGAAGCTGCCGTGGCTATAGATACAATGTGTTTATGCCAGTTAAGGTTACTTTCAAATGTGACGCCCACAAGATTAAAGGTGTCTTTGCTCTGTAAAACTTGGCCGCTCATAAGTAGAGGATGAGTATTTGATGACTCTTTTCGCGACAAGGAACATGATTGTGTTTTGGATGCATTAAAATGGACGAGATTTTAGCGCCCCAATCCAATATTAAATTAAGATCCTGCGAAAGAGATATCTGCATCGCTCTGCGTTTGTTTTCCAAGTCAGGTTTAGTAATGGGTTTAGGAACCTGAAAACTGGAGTGAAGGGTACTATCGTCGGCGAAACTATGAATGGAATTAGTTGTGGACGAGAGAAGGTCGTTGATGTGAAGAAGAAACAATGTTGGTGCCAGAACTGAGCCCTGAGGGACTCCAGCATTTACTTGGTGAAAGCTTGAAGAATGGCCGTCCACAATAACTGATATACGACGATCAGATAGATAACTAGAGAGCCAAGTACAGAGTTTAGTTGAAAGACCATAGGAGGGAAGTTTATTAAGAAGTGCGGCATGCCAGACCTGGTCAAAAGCTTTGGATATATCAAGAGCAACGATCTGGGACTCACCTAGAAACTCAAGAGACTTATTCCAGCAGTGTGATACGAAGGAAAGAAGATCTGCTGTAGATCTTTTGTGGCGAAATCCATACTGCCTGTCATGCAAAATTTTGTGTTTTTCTAAGTACTTAAGAATTTGTGAATTAATTAGTTTTTCCATTACTTTACAAAGAACTGAGAGGAGTGAAATTGGTCTATAGTTAGATGGAAGAGATTTAGATCCTTTCTTGGGAATAGGTTGAACACGTGCAGCTTTCCAGCTCTCCGGAAAGATACCTGTGTTGTAAGAAATTCGAAGAGCCGAGTTAAGATTGGTGCAAGTTCTGGAGCACATTTTTTTAAAACGATTAGATTAGATTAGATTAGGAGGTGGATTGCATATCCTCTAGCACTGCAACCTGCTCAGGTTTATTGTGTGTCCTCCGTCCATAGGTTAGAGCACGCTATCCAAGCCGGTCTGTTTAATCAGACTCCACAAGCTTGAAACTGGCCCCTTGGTATATCTTGCCGCTTTAGGTTTTCTTCACCCAGCCTTGCAAACCGCAGACGACAAAGGGCTTCGCAGTAGCACCATACGTGTTCTGCGGTTTCTTCCTCCTCCTGGCAGAACCTACATAGGTTTTCTTCTGCCAGGCCCATAGTTTCCAGGTGTTTATTCAGTCTGCAATGACCTGTCAGTTGACCCACTATTATTCTTACTGCCTTCCGGTTATAATTCAGAAGGTCTTTTGTAAATTCTGGCGAGTAAGCCTTGATGAACACTTTCGCCTGACGCTGTCCTGGTGTTCTCATCCACCAGTCTTGTGATTCCCTCATAATCCATGATCTAATGGATGACCTTACCTGGCATGATGGAATACCACAGTAGGGCTCGGGACCTACCATTGTCCTGCCAGCCCCCTCCTTTGCCAATTTATCAGCTTCTTCATTGCCTTCGTGGCCTTCGTGTCCTGGTACCCAGGCAATGGTTAGCTTGTTGGACGCACCCACCTCTTCCAGGGCAATTACGCAGTCCCGCACCAGCTTGGAGCTGATTTTTGCATGAACTGAGTGCCCTGATGGCTGCCTGGCTGTCCGAATAGATTACTATGGTTTTATCCTCATAGCTCCTTCTGATGATTTCCCTAGCACATTGTTCTATGGCTACAATTTCGGCCTGGAACACAGTAGAGGTGTTGTCCGGAGACCCAAGTTTATTTTCGTCCTTGGTTTGTAAGGTTGACGAAACTTGTTCGGGTAGTTGCGTTTCTGAAACCCCATGCAACAGTGAAGCTTTAAATGAAATG
Organism: Listronotus bonariensis; assembly: GCA_014170235.1. Classification (NCBI taxonomy): domain Eukaryota; kingdom Metazoa; phylum Arthropoda; class Insecta; order Coleoptera; family Curculionidae; genus Listronotus; species Listronotus bonariensis. The sequence goes on from JACEGR010002762.1 coordinate 15,974, forward strand.
ATTAGATTACGAAATAGTTCGTGAAACATTTCCATATCACATGTCCGCAGAAAACTAATTGATATATCAGACAAAAAATGAAAAATAAATAATAGTTTAAAAAAAACTAAAAAAACACGCTTTTTATATGCAACCGAACTAAAAATTGGAAAATAATTTTTCAAGTACAAAAAGTTTGTATTACAGTAATAAAGGTCAAACAATGAATCATGATTATATACCTCAAAACAAATTATAATAAAATATATAACAGAATAATTCACTTCAGAATAAAAGCGTGGGGTGCTTAATATATTAAATGTTATAATTATTTTATTTGTAAATATCTATGAGGGAAAAGTTATGAAAAAATAGTAAAATGCACCCACACGCTTTTTCCCACTCTGAAGTGAGTATTTCTGTTATTATCTTAAAATTTTATTATAATTCTATTTTGAGGCATATAATTATGATTCATTGTTTGACCTTTTATTACTGTAATACAAGCTCTTTGTAATAGAAAATTATTTTCTAATTTTTTTAGTTCGGTTGCATATAAAAGCGTGTTTTTTTAGTTTTTTTAAACTATTATTTATTTAAATTACGATTAGTCGTAGTCGTTTATTAATAATTAATAAGCAGGTTTTTTTCTGATATGATACCTAATGACGCATCTTGTGGATAAGAAATTTAATGTCTGAAATGATTAGAAATACAATTAGGACCGACAAGACGCATAGTTTATCGTCTGGACCTTTAGCTTAATTTGCAAAAATCGAGCAGGATTAGCAAGATAATAATGAAGGCCGTGGAGCCGCGGAAGTTACTGGTACCGGTTCTTAGGCCTATCTTTAAAAGGAAAAATATTATTATTACGATAAAATTTACATCTATTACATATTTGCGTTATTTAATAATAATATTATACAAAAAATGTATTGAAAGAAATAAATATAGTTGTTTTTTTACACTGAAAATATTTAACACTAGCTTTAGCCCGCTGCTTCGCATTCGTTAAATTTGCAATAAAACAATTTCCCTTCCCTATACCGTAGATTTGAGAAAATCGCCGAAACACGTCAAGATATTTATTGAGGGGAACGTTTTTACAAAGTTGGACGGCGCCCCTTTAACCCCTTAACCACCAGGACCACCACCCCAAAATTCTTAAATGAGAAGGCGGGTCGAGTGATACATCATTTTAAAGCTCCTGACGAGTACTTTATAACCCTAGAATATGAAGTCAATATCTTCACCTATTACAAAATGGCGGTACTTTAAAAATTACCTAAATACCTGATTTGGATGGCCATATTTCCGAAACTAATAAAGTTAGATGTACCTAATGTGGTAGTTTTCTTAAAGCTCTTTTAAAGGTCTTTTTAATGGTGATACTGGTAGTAATATACAGGGTAGAAGAAAAAGTACATATTTTTTTATTTAAGAACCCTGTATATTATTTTACCATTAAAAAGATCTTTAAATGAGCTTTAAGAAAATACCACATTAAGTACATCTAACTTTATTAGTTTCGGAAATATGACCATCCAAATCAGGTATTTAGGTAATTTTTAAAGTACCGCCATTTTGTAATAGGTGAAGATATTGACTTCATATTCTAGGGTTATAAAGTACTCGTCAGGAGCTTTAAAATGATGTATCACTCGACCCGCCTTCTCATTTAAGAATTTTGGGGTGGTGGCCCTGGTGGTTAAGGGGTTAAAGGGGCGCCGTCCAATTTTTGTAAAAAACGTTCCCCTTCAATAAATATCTTGACGTGTTTCGGCGATTTTCTCAAATCTGTCTCGTTTCGAAGATAACTTGAGTGGAAAGTTTTTAAATATGCTTGTCTTCGCGGCCGCCTTTGCTATATTTCTTTTATGATATGCCGGTTGATGCAGCTGGTCATCGCACTATGGGATAGAAATTAATTTTTTGGTCAAAATTCTGAAACTTACCAATCTAACTTAAAATGAGGTGCTTTTTACTGGAAAAATATTATAAATTATTACAAATGCTTTTTGGAAACCTAAAACTTATTATATGTTATTATAAATTTACACCCCCTTAACATTATTATTTTTTATTGTACAAAATAAACTAAAATGTCAGCTTGTTTGGTTAATTCGGTAGTATTCTAATCAGTAATCCGATGATTATTATCTCATATGATATACAGGGTACGACAATAGGTATGATTTTTTAAATGGAATACCCTGAATATTATATCACCACCAAAAAATACTTTTAAAATGCTTTAGAAAAATACTACATTTGATGTGTCTATCTCAATTAGTTTCGGAAATATGACCATCAAATCTGAAAAATAATTTTAAATTATTCTTAGAAGCGTAATAGAGATACATCTTCCCAACTTTTTTTATTTTTAACGTATAAAATAAATAAAAACACTGTTTTGTTGGGTAGATTCTGTAGAATCCATATCTTTCATCAGAATGCTTTTATCTTTTAGGATATACAGTGTAGGACAAAACATATTAAATTTTAAAATGGAAAACCTTGTAAATTATAAAAAAATCTTGTATCTGTCCTTACACTCAGAAGTAGCAAAGAAAGTAGGAAGGCAATTGTAAGTACAAAAACTGATAAAGAAAAAGGTAAAAAAATCTTTGACAAAAGTAGCGAGACTTCGCGAGACTGCATCGGAAACACAACAATAGCTCTTATTATTTAAACTCTTTTACTTTTTTTAGTAATCAAGGCTAATAATAAACTAAGTAGATTAAATGTTGTATATTTATGTTTACTTAAAATACATTTTCAAGTTTCTTATTACCCCAATAGAAGTCGTCATATCCTTTTATAATTTTGCGTACATGTGGTTTGGAGTATCTACTTTGAAATACACAGCATGAGCCATTAAAATTTCAAAGTTGCTTTTTGGCCAAAATAATGGATTTCTATCCCATAGTGTATCGGCGCGTCGCTGTAAAGGATAGCGGCGCCTTTGTATAAAATAGTCCGATTGCAGGCGGCCTTTTTTATGTTTTTGTATTATTTTCAAAGGGTTCGTTATTAGCCAGCACCAGGAGGACTCCTTCAATTACGGATGAACACCGAAGAGCTTATCGTTATCGTTATCGTTATTGTTGAAACTGCGGTGGTTTGCCGGGTTGTAGAAATTTTAATATCAATTATTTAAAAGGTTAAAATTTTAATGCCGTATTAATTAAAATATCATTTATACACCAGGCTCTAATTAGCGAAAATCTATAGCAGTAATAAAATCAAATAGTGTTAAGAAATTAAAACGGACCTGCACTTTTACGGATATTCTAAATCAGTAATTAATTTAGATGTTGAATCTAGCACAATCGTTATCTTTATTCTACTACCGAAACCTAACCTTACTTTTGTGTTTTGCTTATACTGTATTGTTTGCATCTACTTTAGAAAACGAAATCAACAGAGTGTTTGCATATATTTAAATATGAATTTATATCTTATGAAGAATAAAAGTAAATACTGATTTTTCGTTAACTTTAAAATGGGTGAACCACAGGCAAAAATAAGGTTATGTGTCGAAAGCGCAGACGCAAGATATATTTCTTAAAAGAGGCTGCAAAATCTCTGTCTAAAACTGCTGCCGTAATCGTTATGTTTAATAACGATAACCATAAGGAAGCCAAAAACGTCTGTTATTTTAAGAGGTCTCCGTCGAGCGGGACACGAGGGAATCCATATAAATTTTGAAGTGGTCCAATATTGGCTCCCCCTAATTATTTTAGAAGAAAATATAATTAGGATTTTTTAAGAAACACGAAAAGTTGTACCCCAGTGTGCAAATTTCAGCTCTTCTCAGTCCATGATCTAAGAGATAAATGCTAAAATAAGTTACGAATCTCTATCTTCTTACCCGCCTTGTATTATTAGAAGTTTATAATAAAATACTAGAAAAATTATTTAACCTCTTACTCTCAAGTTGTCAGATCAATGTCACATCATTCTTAAATAATGAGCTACTTAAATCAAGAAAAGTTACTATTATAAAATGGTTTACGCAGGAAATAGTTATCAAGAGTAGCGGACATGTTTGCAGCCTATTTTCCCAATAGGTGAATACGAAGTAAATCGACAATAGAACGGACGATAAAATTGAAACTACAGGCACAGTAATCAATAATTGCAAATGTGAAGAAAATCGACGTGATCATCGCCAAACGATTTTTTTCTATGAGGACATTTAAAAACTAAGCTACCAATAAAAATATGAAAATTTAGTCTAGCTAAGGAATGCTTATTTCCGCTGAATGTACTGAAGAACATCGATATACTAGCTAGCAACGTAAATGAGTTTTATAATCGTTTGGGTTATTGTCCGGCAGTTAATGGAGGAATATTTAGAGCATTTGATTAAATCCCGATATTTTCGTCATAATTGATTTCTAAATGCAGAAAAATTTGTTTTATTGTCTTGCGTAACTGTGAGTGCATGTGTTGGAATTAGCTGTAAACAAAATGAGATGCGGGATTCTTTTTGAAATTCCAGTATAAAATTGTTCAGTTTGGCAATGACATTATAAATTAATGATCTAAATTGTCACTGATAAATCGATATGGTGTTTTATTGTTGATTTCTAGAGTACAGGTGCATAATGAGATACTACGTTGCAGAAGTATTAAGCAGTTTACTCTTTACTGGTTGGTTAAAAAATGCTCATATTTTCATTTTAGGGTGGAACTTACTAGTGCTCTTCAATAAATCCTAATAGCATTTTTCTAAAATAATTAGAGCCAATATTTGACTACTTCAAAATTTACATGGGATTCCCTATGTCCCGCTTGTCAAATTTCATGAAGATATCTAGAACAATTTTAAAAGTATAATAAAAACGATTTTTTTAGGTTTAGACATAGGTATGTTAATTTAAACTTCTCTTCATAAATGGGCATAGGAATCATATCCTGTATTATTAGCCATTAATTAAATTATACCCTGTATACTGAATATATCATTTTAGAGACACTAACTATATTTTAAAGGATAAATGTTATCTGTGAAGGGAGCCTGTATGTTAACGTTCTCATATACCCCATTTTTAAATTACTTTCAGTTGCCTGAAAAGATAATGTGCATTAAGAAATATTGGATAATTTTATTACAACTTATTAAAGTAAAGGTTTAATCTTATATTACACCTTTCATCGAGGCTCAAATACTGTAAGACCTGTATCACATACTCCTGTCATTTAGAACAGTTTAACAACCTTAAAAATAGAAATAAAAGTTAACAAGAAAACAATAAACAGCATAGAAGGAAATACTAAATTACACAGGAATTAAACATTTTAACGGTATGTAAATGGTACAACAATTGAGAGGGTTAGTTTCAAAGTGTTCAATCTTTAATCTCAGGTTATTATATTTTATAAAAAGTAAATAAAGCTTCTATAAATTGAATGTAATACATTATAAGTTTGAACTTGTACTGGATGTCATGGCCTAATAAGTGATTTTTTTTTAATTGACCGGAAAATTGAATTCTCCACTCAATTTTTTAAGCGGAAAATGCTATTTTACAGGACTAATTTACTTTCCGGTCCCTAGTTTACTTTCCGGTCTCTCATTTACTTTCCGGTCCCTGATATCAAAAAATCCTGTTAGCCATGACAAAATTGTCAGAGTTCAATTGTTACTATTTGACAGTTCAAGATATTGTAAAGTAAAGAAAGCATCATTTTGCCAAAATGGAGTCAGACATGGAAAATCCAGATGAAATAATTGAAGCAGCGTCCAGCGGTGACTTTCAATTTATTGCCCACTAATATTATTATAATTCGTTTTCGTTTGTAGTTCCTATTCACTTAATTATTTATAGTTTCAGCAATTTAGAAAATACATTTTGTCAAGAACCTCGTTGTACTTGCGTTATTGTCGTTTAAATATAACGACTAAAATTTACAGTTTTTTTCCGGTCAATTAAAAAAAAATTATGTACGATACTCGACCGGAAATAATTTTTACGGGTCTCCTCAAAACTACAGGACTCGCCTACGGCTCGCCCTGTAAATGTTTTTCGTCGACCCGTAAAATACCATTGTCCAGTCTAGTAACGTAAATAGCTATTTTTAAATTTAGCGCAGAAAAATACAACAATGTGGACATTTATCTCGTTTTTTTATTAAATAAGATATATAGAAATTGTACACTTTGAAACCAGGCCCCAAAATTGGAAAAAAATACCAATGAAAAACAAATCATTCAATCAGCTGATTCACAGAACTGAACTTCATAAAACTAGGTGTGTATAGAAGTACATAAACTCTGGAAAAGGCTAATATTTTTGTTGTAGTCCGTAAAAAGGACAACAAGAGATTATGATTTTAATTCCTAGAAGCATATAAATTTAATAATTTTTAATCGCAAAAAATAAATAAATAAACATAAATCTCCAGCTGTCAAATAATTGTCAATGACGCACAGCAATGAAAAACATCTGTCCAGCTTACCTGATTGTATTAATTCAGCTGCATGCGATTGATTAAGGAAAAGACACTTTTCACTCCCGATTCCCAAGGATCAGTCATTTTTACACAAATTTTAGTCCACTTTTTTAATAAAAAATCACGAAACACATCCGGTTCAGTTCCATTAAAAGCACGAAATTGGTATGGTAGAACTCTGTAATATAGCGCCATCTGTGTATAAGGAGGTTTACTAACACGCTGCTATATTAATAATATGCTAAAGACACCCACGGTACGTTAGTATTTAGGCTTTTAGCCTTCGTGGTTTGTCCAAAGATAAAAAAAAAAAAAAAAAAATTATTGCCAGTCAATATTTTGTTCCGTGGTTGAATTCATGATTTCCTGCGCATTCACCATTAGTTTAATGATAAAAATCCCGTAATCATAGTTAGAACTAGAACAGCAAAAAAAAATTAATTGGTTCAAAAAGTCGGTAACTATAGTTACTTACTAGGTTTTTCTCTAAAAATATGAAAAAATTTGGTTTTAAACAAAATTAAGCAAAAATATAACAAATATTACTTAGAAGTGATAATTTAATTTATTTAAAATATATATTTACACTATTTATAAAACAATAGAAACCTACAACTAAGGAATGTGTACAATATGAAATAAATAAATTTAATATAAAATCTTTTCAGATTTGACAGCTCCAAAGAATGCAACCATAAACATTGACACATCATGTAATAATTTTAACAATTCTTAGATACATTGTTTTATAGCCAGTTGCCTGTGTTGGTAAAAAAGATATTATTATTAATATTTAGTAAACTCATGCATAGTAAACAAATATCAGAAAAGTCATGTTTAAAAATGTCAAAAGTAAAAACAAATGAACAAAAATAAATTTAACTGGTCTAAAAGTCAGCAACCATGGTATCAAATGCAACTGACCAATGGAAAGACATTTTCTTCATTTGTTTTTGCTCAGGGTATTTAAAAGATTTTAAAAAATCAACATTTTTAACATTATACATATTAAAGTTCAATTGTCTCAAAAAATTAAGTATTTTTTATTGCATCCTTTAGATTGTTCATTTTCACTAAGTGTTAATCGCTAAGAAGTAAAAGTGGTATTGTCAAAAAATTAGTTCTTAAGACTTGTGATATAACTACAAATTATCAGTATTGCAGAGGTAGAAGATAGAAAGATAAATCCCAAAGTTATTTTCTAAACCCTAAATAAATACCAAAAGAAATAAAGGCAACAAAACACAGTGCCACAACAAATAAAATAATTTTCTGTTGTATACTCCTCATCATCATTGAACTTAGTATTCTGGATGACCTACTCAGCTCTTCATCCGCCTCTCGTAACTAAAAATACAATATATTTGTTTAGTCTATGTTCACAATTGTTTATGGTGATTTTTTGGTAATTTTCTAGAAACCTGCGGCCACTCCGCTTTAACGAAATTTTGTATACGGGGTTTTTGGGGCGCTGATCACAAACCTAAAAGAATTTTTTGGCGGAAATGTTTCGTTCTTGAGATATTCATCATCAGACTTGAAATTTAAACTAATCCTATTTTTACAATATTCCCCCTTCTTTTTGCATACAATTCTTAATTTAAAGCTAAAGTGGTACACAATATTTGATTTTTACCTTTTAAAACCCCGTTTTTACGTATTTTACATTATTTTTGCATTAAATTGCAAAGCTATACTTTGAATCATTTTAATCCCAGTGTGCCATGAAGCCCTATGTGTATGTATGGTTGCCGCATTATCAAAGAAAAGCCATGCAATTTAATGCAAAAATAATGTAAAAAAACGTAGAAAAACGGGGTTTTAAAGGTGAAAATCAAATATTGGGTGACACTTTAGCTTTAAATCAAGAATTGTGTGCAAAAGAAGGGGGAATATAGTGAAAATAAGCTTAGTTTAAATTTGAACTTTCATGATGAAAATCGCGAGAGCGAAACGTTTCCGCCAAAAAAACATTCAGATTCGTGATCAGCGCCTCAAAAACCCCGTATACCAAATTTTTTTAAAATCGGAGTTGCCGCAGGTTTTCTAGAAAATTACCGATTTTTTTGTTACTACATAATACTGAAATAAATTTAAAAAACAAGTACCCGATTTCTTGACCTCTGTATTGTTTCTCTTTGTTCAGCTAAATTTTTTAAAACTTGATTTCCTATTTCTTCAGTTTCTACAATAACTCTATAACCATCATTGAGTTTTCTTCCTGCCCTTTCCAGGGTTTCGGAGTTATCTAACAGTCTTTGTTTTTGATCAAAGGATATTCGAATTTCTCCCATATCTTCCGAGCTATCATATAAAGCTTCTTGTTTAACAGACCTAGCTTTAATATATTCCAAAGTGAGCCTTTTGAGTTCAGCTCGGTAACAATCTAACTTAGTTCTACATCTTTGTTTTTCGATGACTCGACTTCTCTAACCTCCAAGTCCATTTGTTCCAGCTACAACATGGGAAAAATAAATTATAAACAAAAAACAACTTAGGCGTTTCTTGCTTACCAGTTCCTGTGCCTCCTCGACATGTTTTTCGATATTTGAAATAAGTTGGCGACGATCTTCTACGACAAAAACAAATGACTGTCAACATTGGATCTACAGTAAAGATAAAACAAAACAGGAACATTTTGGGACACAACAAGCAACAAATAAGCTTACTTGATGCTGAGGCAGTTAGCTGCCCTATCTGAGCTGTGATATCAGCAGTTAGAGTAGAATATTGCTGTTCGTAGTTCTCAAAAAGTGAAACCATTTTTCGTCTTGATCTTATCGAAACACCATTTTTATCGCAGATGGCGCAATTGTCATTTTATTTAAAAAAGAGGTCAAATTTGTTTAATGATTAATTTTTTAATATTTTAAAAGTAATGCGTTAAGCATAAAACGTTAGTGATAAAATTTGTAACTTTTAAAAACATGTATATTTGTGTCTGGTTTTTGAATTATTTAACCAAAAATAAATAAATTATTGCAAAGTTTGGCAACTATGCCATTGTCATATTTCATTATCCGTCATTTGCGATCTGCGCCATCTTACGGCCATCTTTTCCAAGCAGTGTTCTGTCAAAAACACTGTCAAATTCTTTCTTCATTCGTTTTGCTTTGGCAGGTTAGTTTTAAAAATTTTAAATCCTTAATCATCCTCGTATTTTTTAAATGAAAATGATTAAAAATGGTGTTTACTTGTAAATACTTTCTTTCGTTTTTAGTTTAAGTATATATTGTAAGTATTTTTGTATAGGTTTTATTAATTTTTAGGACAAAATGGTTCAAAGACTCGTCTTCAGGCGACGATTGTCGTACAACACAAAAAGCAACAGAAGGCGCATGTAAGTAGTTTTTAAATTAAATAATTGATTAAAAACAAAATAATTCCATTTTCTCTTAAGATTTTCCAAAATTTAATGTTGTTTCGGTTTTTCTTTGTTGTAAATAATAATAGGTTATGTTGTTATTGTACTTACTTTAAATATAAACTTTATTACTTTAAATTAAAGAATTTAAAATATCTCACCCTATTATTTATACTTGATTATTTCTAAAATTTATGGTAACAGTGCCGAATAGGGTTTTCTGCCGTTTTTAAGATTTTTAAAAAAAAGTGATACTTACTGATTTTAGACCCTCTTCTAAATACAATACAAGTGGCGCTGATCCAAAATATCCCGTTCTTAATTAATTATAACTAAAGAATCTTCCAGGACCGGGATGTGAATAGGGATTCTGGGCAGGGTAAAATAAGTAAAATGAGTTAATATTCGTCAAAATCACGTCCGAAATTAAGTAAATTATTTTTGTTAAAAATGGAGAAATGTAACAGAAAATTAAAATGTATGTTTTATAACCTCAAACTAGCAAACAAGGTTAAAGAAACGTCATTTATTGAAAGTCAAATATGAAGAACATTTGGCAACATCAAAAATATGTCAAAGGGATATAAATTTTTTTAATTCCTTAAAAAAGCCAATTTAAAAAAAAAAGAGACTTGACTAACAAGAACTAACCTGACCGTGACTTCGGTCACGTTGAATTTTATTTTAAAAACTCTACATATAGAACTCGGATGCGTAAAGTTGCCGATGTTGCCAAATGTTCAAATTAAAAGTGACAAACTTTCGAAAAATCTAAATTTTTATTTTTTTACAAAAAAATACTAAATTATTTATAACTGCGCCATTACACTATTATTAGGAACAAATAAGAGATAACATGTAAGCCAAAATTTTTTAAAAATCTTAAAATTGGCAGAAAACCCTATTCGGCATAATTACCAAATTTATATATTTTTTTAATTTACACAATGTTTATTTCAAGAGCCGGGAACCCAAAGTTTTGTATTGGAAAATCATATCAGTAAAATACATTCTTAGGCAATATTTATTTTATATAAAAATAAACAAATAATTAAACAACAAAATACAGTGTGTTTCTAAAAGGTGTAGAATAAATGCTACCACATATTTCTTGGGCTAAAATATGACCATCTATCCCAACATATCTTGGTTCAAAAGAGGATGATTTCGCAGATACATTGTGTTAAAAATTTATTCTGGTTTTAGTTTTATATTAAGGTATTGGTTCGATATAGCGGTTTTCACTATTATAAGAGATTTTCGAAAAATTCTTTTCAGGGCGTTCTATAGGTTGATTATGACACAAATCTGTGTGCGTGTTTTCCAAAATCCATTTCTATAATTTAATATTAATAAAAACATTTACGGGACGGTGGAGTGAACAGGGGTGCTGGGTGGGGACAAAACAGTATAAATCCAACGTCAAACACAAGAAAACATGCATACACTGCACTCGGGGCACATGAAAAATGTAAATTAATTTTGAAAAGTATTAAATTTTTCATAAAAGTATCCCACACATACGGGATATCTCGTGCGCCATTAATTAAAGAAGGAAAATAGGCGCATTCATTTTGGTCAGCTGATATAACATGAAGTTCGTCATTATGAAAATGACAGTCTTGATAGAAGCAGCGTTGCCAAACTTCTTATGAAGAATTAACACCAAGCCTATTTTGGAGATTATCCACCATTTCCATGAGAAACAATGGTATTTTTGTAGAAATGCCTCCTTCTTTATGTTTAGGTATTTTCCTTTTTTCTCTACAAATTATTATAGGAAGAAGGAATAACTTAATTTTTCATATGAATTTTGTCCTGTATCTTCCTTTTTTTTAAGCTATTGACACTTTCTCACTTTATTTGGCAACATCGCAAGACATTTACAGTTCTATTGCAAACTCTTTTTATGCAGTGACAGCCATGGCGGGATTGTTTTAATAGTATTTATTTTTAATTTTTTTAAACAATTTTTTGGACATTTTTGTAAACAGAAAGTTCGGTGTGTACTGTGAAATACTGTTTTTGGGCATTTAATGTAGGATTTCTACTGTTTCGTCCCCAACCAGCATCCCTGTTCACTCCACCGTCCCGTAAATATGTTTTTATTAATAATAAATTATAGAAATGGATTTTGAAAAACGCTCACACAGATTTTTGTCATAATCGACCTATAGAAACGCCTTGTAAAAGAATTTTTTAAAAATCTCTTATAATAGCGAAAACTGCTATATCGAACTATTACCTTATATTAATAATTTTATTATTAATAGGTGTATTGTTACAATATTTGGACCAAGGGGTTTTGGAAAGTAAATAATAAGAATCTTCCAAAAATTTTATTGCAAACTTCAGATGTTGCCACCCGTGGTATCTTGTATAAATAAAAACAAAATAACTTTTTGATTCACCCTGTATGTAACTTAGATAAAAAGCATTATTCTTCAACATATGCTACATTAAAAGATATACCTGGAAGAATCGGATTTAAGCAGCTGTTTTTAAGGTATCTATATTTTAAAATATCACTTCCTGTATGGCCAGAGTGGCTTTCCAGTGACGCAAATAGAGCACTCCCGAGTAGCTCAGGAGCATTTCGCTCTACTTTATGGCGTTCCAGTGACGGAAAGTGTTATGCACCTGAGCTACTCCGTTTTTCTTTCCCCTTGCCCCTCATGCACCAACCCCTCTTTTGGTTTTTGTGCTTCAAACGTGTTTTTATGGTTAAGGATGGATTTTTAAAATGGAATTAGATATTAAAAAGAGATTATTATTATAAAGCCAAGAAAGGTTAAAAACAACGAAATGTTAAAATTTCTTAAAGTATCTCTCTTTCCTTGTCTAAGGATGCGTTCCAGTGACTAACTTTTTAAAGCAGTTCAAGAGCTTCAAGCCCTGGAGCGTGAAGCACAAAAATTTTCGTCACTGGAAAGCAACCCAGGTCTACATACAAAGTGTTTCAGAATTAGATGTCAATCTTTAAAAGAGTAAAATTTAGGGTGATTTGAAAAACAAAATTTTAAACGAACTCATGGCCTAAATCCTTAACTTTTGAGATATAGGGTGGCAAAGTTTAAAAAGTAAAAAAAAAAAATGTTCACTCTTTATCCCAAAGTTAAGACATTTAGGACATTAACAGTTATTTGAACTTTTTTTTTTTAATCACCTAAGGATTCACATTTTAAATAATTAGCATCTAATTCTAAAATTCAGGAAGTGATTTTTTTAAAAAATCAAGATATCTCAAAAACTTGAGCTTAAAACAACTTTTACGAAGTATACCTTTTTATGTAAAATATGTTGAGGAATAAAAATCTAAAAGTTACATACAAGGTGTCTCAAAAAAGTTATGTCATGTTTAATTTGTGCAAGATACCGCAAGTGGCCTCGTTTTAAAGTTTACAATTAAATTCTGAGCAGACTATCTATCTCTCATCTCCCAATACTCCCTAGCCAAATATTGTGACAACACACCTATTATTAACAAAGTTATCTGTAGTCTTTTGCAAACTAACTTACTAATCAGAACTAACCAATACCAGAATACATTTTTAACACCCTGTATTACTAAAATCATTTACTTTTGGACTAACATAAGTTAGGTTAGATTGTCATAATTCAGCCTCAGGAATTTGGGGAAGCATTTTCTCCACACCCTGTATGTAAAAAAGACTCAATTATATTAGTAAGATTTTAAGAAACAGTTAATAAATAGTTTTTGGTGTCTTATTTTAGTAAAAATAATAAAGTTATTTTTGAAATACCAAAAACAATGTTAAGAATGTCTACAGCTATTGCTATCGTAGATAACAATACATGTAAGTCAAAATAATAAATTTTTAAGAATCTAGAAAAAACTGTATATGAAATAATTACAGGTTTGTGATATACAAGCTGTAAAAAACAACAGATATCTTTTTCTGTATAATACATAGATGTAGAAATCAAAGTGGGTCTATATAGGGTCGCGACATTCGGCCATATTGCTTTGACGTGTTATGACGACGTCACATCTCCCATTTTCGGCCATGTTGTTCAGTGCCGGAGATATACAGTTTATTGTATTAGTAGAACAATCGTTTACACAACAGTTTTTAATTATTATTAAGTTGTAAATTCTTTTGCTTTAAATAAGAAACATTTGGAGTTACATCTTTCAACAAAAACAATGCAAAATGAAATGCGCAAATCCTAGACGCCACTGGATTGATCATCAGCTTTGATTTTACCCAGTCGTGCCAACTTTTCTCCGTGGAGTGTCCCTTCTTCCGTCCCTGACCTCAAAACGCCTAAAAGTTGAGGATGTGTAACCTTGGTAGAAATCACTCTTTGTGATTAAGTCAACCTAATGGAGTTTTAAGAGAAGCAAAAGCATTTTATTATTTTTTTTCTGAATAATAGTTTATTTAAAGAAACAAACATTGATTTATGTGTAAAATAATACCCTTTTTTCATGATGAATTATTGGCTAGAGTACTGATTGTATTTAAATAATACAATTTTGAAGAAAACTCCACTCGTTCGTTTATATCTGACACTATAAAATATTTTTAGTTTAGCTGAAACACTGTTGGCATCTTTTTAACACTTATTTATGTTAATTTCAGTGTGCGTACTCCTGGTGGCAAACTAGTGTACCAATACCTCAAAAAACCCAAGAAGATCCCAAGATGTGGTCAGTGTAAAGAAAAGCTTAGAGGTATCCAACCTGCCAGACCACAAGAACGATCCAGGTTATGTAGAAGAAAGAAGACTGTCAAAAGGGCGTATGGTGGTGTTCTGTGCCACAGATGTGTAAAGGAAAAGATTGTCCGTGCTTTCCTTATCGAAGAACAGAAAATAGTTGTTAAGGTGCTTAAGGCCCAACAAGTTTCAAAGAAAAAATAATTTACATAATAAAGTTTAAGTATGTAAATATGTTGTTTCTTTTTATTGACAGTTATTGGAATATAATAAGTTTTATAATAGAATTTTTTTGGTTAATCTCATTGATTTAAACAAACCAGTTTATGCATATGCATTTTTTATGTCCTTTTTTTTTCTAGCATACAAAATATTAAATAATTTTGTTGTAATGGAAATTGTACACTGAAAAAATTTTACCTGGCTATAGGTTTTTTAAAAATATAGATTCTATTGCAAAATTTAAAATATGACGACGTTCAAATTCACAAGAATAGAAAGATGACTCGCTTTTAAATCTTGGTATAGGATGTTTCGTTTTCTAGATTTAAAAAAATAAAAATCCTAAAAGGGGCCCACAGACGATCAATATTATTGGGCAAAATATTGAACAGTAATATTGCTAGTCGTCCCCAAACAGTGCTATATATTTATGCAATGACTGTATTTAATATATTGCACAATAACTAGTTTTTGTTTTGTAACTACCGGTTAAAACATGGATAAAGAAAAAAGTAGCTGCTTGAAACATGTTTGAAAATAAGAAAAAACCTTTATTTCTTCTTCTATTGCTTTTGAACCCATATTTGTGTAATTGTTTTTGTAAAACAAATACTCTTTCGTATTTGAAAACTGAAATAATTGTGCAATATTACCCACACACAGTATAATAAATCACTATTGCACAATAAAAAGTCGGCTAAATTAGTGAGGTTGTAGTATTTTTCCGCTGATTAACGTGCAGCCAACAGAAAAACAATTGAACATCGTGTTTTCGATTCACTGCAAAAATGTACTTTTTTTAAATGGAACACCCTGTAAATTATATCATCATTCGAAAGATCTATCAAAGAGCTTTAAAAAAAAGTCCACATGTGATTTATCCAATTTTTAATAGTTTCGAAACTATGGCCATCCTCAGGAATTTAATAGAAAACTGACATTTTTAAATAAAACTATCTATATTACATCATGAATAAATAGATAGCTTAAAGAGATTAAGGAAAATGTCACATTTGGTATGTCTATCTCTTAAAAGTTTTGGAAATATGGCCATCCAAATCTAAAAAATGGTAGATATAGTCTATTTTATCTTCGACAGGCCATATTTCCGAAACTATAAAAAATTGGTAAATCATATGTAGACTTTTTTTAAAGCTTTTTGATAGATTTTTTTTTTATCTGGACAAACCACGAAGGCTTAAAGCCTAAATACTAACGTACCGTGGGTGTCTTAAGCGAGGTAAGAGGGAGTTGTTCACACGGCACTTGAATACTTGAAGATTTGGGAGGAAGGAAAGACCTCCGCGGGCAGCAGGTTCCACAATCTAGAAACTCTAGGGATAAAAGAATGAACAAAGTGAGAAGTTCAGGGTCTGTCCAGTTGGACCGTATAGGGATGCATACGCGCGGAACCACGAGTTTCTCTGTTGGGAACCGTGAGTGGAGGAACTATACTGGACAATTCTTCAGAGCAGAAGCCATGGAAGTACCTATAAAAAGCGATAAATCCCCCACAGCCCGACGATGGGCAAGAGAGGGAAGCCTTTCTGTAAGTGAAGGATCATTAATGAGACGAATAGCTCTTCTTTGAATAGAATCAAGAATGCTTAGGGTTGTGGGGGACGCCATGCCCCAGATATGGGAACAATATTCCAAGGGAGGTCGGATTTGGGACACATAAAGTGTATAAATTAGAAACGGAAAAATACTTTTTGGCTCGAAAGAGAAATCCAAGCTTTTTTGAAGCTGTGTTTATGCCAGTTAAGGTTACTTTCAAATGTGACGCCCACAAGATCGAAGGTGTCTTTGCTCTGTAAAACTTGGCCGCTCATAAGTAGAGGATGAGTATATTTGATGACTCTTTTCGCGACAAGGAACATGATTGTGTTTTGGATGCATTAAAATGGACGAGATTTTTGGCGCCCCAATCCAATATTAAATTAAGATCCTGCGAAAGCGATATCTGCATCGCTTTGCGTTTGTTTTCCAAGTCAGGTTTAGTGATGGGTTTAGGAACCTGAAAACTGAAGTGTAGGGTACTATCGTCGGCGAAACTATGAATGGAATTAGTTGTGGACGAGAGAAGGTCGTTGATGTGAAGAAGAAAAAATGTTGGTGCCAGAACTGAGCCCTGAGGGAGTCCAGCATTTACTTGGTGAAAGCTTGAAGAATGGCCGTCCACAATAGCTGATATACGTCGATCAGATAGATAACTAGACAGCCAAGTACAGAGTTTAGTTGAAAGACCATAGGAGGGAAGTTTATTAAGAAGTGCGGCATGCCAGACCTGGTCAAAAGCTTTGGATATATCAAGAGCAACGATCTGGGACTGACCTAGAAACTCAAGAGACTTATTCCAACAGTGTGATACAAAGGAAAGAAGATCTGCTGTAGATCTTTTGTGGCGAAATCCATACTGCCTGTCATGCAAAATTTTGTTTTTTCTAAGTACTTAAGAATTTGTGAATTAATTAATTTTTCCATTACTTTACAAAGAACTGAGAGAATTGAAATTGGTCTATAGTTAGGTGGAAGGGATTTAGATCCTTTCTTGGGAATAGGTTGAACACGTGCAGCTTTCCAGCTCTCCGGAAAGATACCTGTGTCGTAAGAAATTCGAAAGAGCCGAGTTAAGATTGGTGCAAGTTCTGGAGCACATTTTTTTAAAACGATTGCTGTTATGCCATCCAGCCCAGACGATTTCTTGGTGTTAAGGGAAGGAAGGATACGCCTAATGTGTTTTACTCTAAAAATAATATCGGGCATTTTATGAGGAACTGGGGTAACCGCTGGAATTGTATGATTTACGAGAGGGTCAAGGGTTGAATTGGCAGCAAATTGTTTGGCAAATAGTTCTGCCTTTCCTTTAGCGGTAGAAATAATTTCATCTTCCAAAGTTAGTGGTGGGAAAGAACTGGTACAAAAATTCCTACTTATGTTTTCGCAAAGGACCAGAAAGATTTGCTGCCATTTGAGCAAGAAAGAACTTTGTTTTTAATACGATTGTCGAAGGAGTCTTTGGCTAATTTTGAATAATAATATAATATACAGGGTGTTCAATTTAAAAAATAAAAAGTACATTTTTTTGCAAACCCGATGTTCAATTGTTTTTCTGTTGGCAGCATGTTAATTAGCGGAGAAAATACTACAACTTTACTAACTTGACTGACTTCGTATCTCCAATATTAAAGAAGTTAGCAATAGTGATGACTCTAGATTGATCACCCTGTAGAAATGGAAAGAGTAGATTCTGAATAAAACAAACACCTGCTTTTATGAATTGCCTATATTTTAACAAAAGAAAACATATATACATCATTACAATAAATAACTTAAACAAATTTCAGTTTACATGTATAAGGCTAAGTTTAATGTTTTTACTTTCTTAGCTCTAGATTTTGTCAAGACCAATTAATTTGAGATTTTACAAGCACCAAAAGCCGAACAATGTATCAGAGCTAAACAAGTAAAATCAAGTATATTTTTAAACTCGGTCTTTATAAATATCTTTCATTTACAAATATTTTTTAACCAAAGGGCCGAAGTAGGTGTAATAAGTTTTACAACATTTGTGTTACATTTCTCATTATTCTCTGTGATTTATATTTTTGAGTCTCTTTGTGTGTTTATATCACCAATCTACAACAATAAAAGTATTCGACTCGGAGATGTGATATACATAGTTTGATTATTGATGTGTTTTTGCCTCCTAAACACATATCCATGATTACATTTTAGCCATCAGGTCAAATATTTTCCTAACCTACTACTTTTCTATGGCCCTTGCTTTAGGAGACAAAAATACATCGAAAACCATACACGTTGTGCCATCTCGATGCTTTTAATTGAGTTTTTGTGTGTTGAACACTAGTAAGTAGAGATAAGACAAAGAACGCTTTACGTTTCTCTAGACCTTATTTCCACGCATTGGCAAAAATTGTTCATGAAAGTTTTAAAGTGGCACGACTGATATATTTTATAAAGTGGTCTAATGTAGATGGGTTGACTGTAAGGATTAAATAACTTTTAAATTATAATTTTAACAAATTAAATTAATTTCTTTTCGCTTTCTTCAGGATTCTATGGATAAAATACACAGTATGGTTATTTTTTCCTTTATTATTATTTTTTTATATCAGGAAATCCAAAAATCGTCAGTTTGTGCCTTTACATTTCCTTTCTCATTGGTTGGTAGCAAGAGTAGCAAGTGGCCAAGTTTACCACATCAAAATAGTAAAAATCTCAAATTAAGTTTTATAGAGACTCTCCACGGATGGGTTTTACAAAAGGATATATGTATAAAAAAATCATTTTTTGAGAACAAATTATTTTTGATACAAATTTTTGCTTGCAAAAAATATGATTTACGAAGAGAAAATGTTTATTTTGTATCTAAACAGCCCCGGATCTTTATTTTTTTTTTTCATGATCAATTTTGCCGCCCCTTGAAGGTGTCACCAGAGTCAAACAACCCTCCCCCACCCTAAATCCAGGGCTGTATTCTTCTATATCCACCTTTATTTTGCATTTTTAAGCAAAATGATTTAGAAAATTTATTAAGAATAGCATTTTGAATCACTCATTTTACCGGAGTACAAAAAGTTTCGTAAAACTGAGTTTAATGCTATCAAAAATTAATTATTTTATTTTTTATAATTAAATAGCCCAACAAGACTCTCATAATTTGTTTATTACATTCTTGCTTCTCCCAAATTCATAGTCTAAGGGTACATTGTTATACTGAATCCGATTCAACCGCGATCGGATAAAACTTAATCCGACAAATTGCGATATACACGTTTTAGATTGAGTAAGGGATTGGATTGAACGCCATATAAGTCAATCCTGTTTTTCATGCGATTTGAATTGAGTTCAGTTTGATCGAAGGTTATATTTGTACGATATTCACGGTTTTGGAAAAGGTTTGTAAAATGACAGTTAAGTAAAACAGCTGATTAGTGGAGAAACAAAATAATGGGAAATAAAATAAGCTTAAATATTTGCTAAAATATTGTGATAGTGTTTCTTTAGTGGTTTGTGTTATTATTTTGTTCTATTTTTTGAAATTAAATGAAATAAATTTAAAAATACCAGAAAAGTCACCTCAGAATTTTTTTATTTGTTTGCTCTCTTTGTCCTTTTATATACTTTTCTTTGTCAAATTTTAAAATAATTTAGAACCGGATTATCTGGATCCGATAAATTCTAGAACGAGGGGTACAGTATTAGGTTCAATGCGATCCGTTCAATCGGATTCAATTTTTCCGATGTACCCTTAGTCATAGACATTGCAATTTTCCAGCTTTATACGAATGTGATCTAGATTTTTTTCCTAAAAAATGAAATTTTGTATCCATTAATAAGGTTTTAAACAAAATGTTAACAGCTCCTAACAGTCTACTTGAATATCTTGCCTTCTCGACTAGCCATCACCAATTAATCACACAACACACACTTATTAGGTAATGAATACATTTAATTATGTCTATTAAAAAACTCTTTTCTTTAAAAAAGAAACTAAAAAGCTAGAAAACCACGTAGAAAACAAATGCACAAAGCGGTCACCTTCGGTCGAAATTAACGTAGCTAATTTTACCATCATTTTATTTTCATTCGCTCCAAAAAACATAATAAACATTTTGTTTGACCTAATTTTTATTTGCATGATTTTTAACAATAAAATTTTATTAAAAGGCCATTTCCTTTAAATTAGGTAAAAAAACATAAAATAATGTTGTTTAGCTGCCATTATAAATAAAATAGATAAAAAAATTGCTCTAATGTTAGTTAAATACCAATGGTAATAATATGGTTTGAAAAGTATAAATATGCGTTGAAGGTTTGCCTTCAAAAATCCATCAATATTTATTTGCCTGCAACAAAAAGGCATGCTTTATTTAATCAGGATTGGTATGCCGCCATTTTTGTATGCTTGCCGGCAATTCGCCTGCATGTAAAATTTATTGGCAATTAAGTGTTTATTTAGGGATGACTTTTTAATACGTGTTAGATGTTGGCATATTATTGCCACCAATTGCCAATGCTTTACCATCAATGCCAATATAAAAAATGTACATTGCCGGCAAATAGTGTTTGCTGGGATTTGTCCTCTTGTAAACCCTATCTTTGGACAGTCTGTATATTACTGGGGATAATAAGAAAAGTCTTTAAAAAAATAACTTACACAAAATTATACAACACAACAACCTTCTCTTTATTCTTATTGAAAAAAAAACAACTAATATTTAAATTGGACAAAAGTTCATATTTTCTAGTATACAAAATTCGAATTAAATGTGGACTAGTCTAAAAATGATGTGTAGTAAGGAAAAGCTAAAATGTATTTTTCTTTAAGGAACTTAACATTACCTATATAATAAGAATAAACAATCTATATTTAGCTGTCCCAAACACACTGTATAGTTTAATATTTCCTAGTTGCCAATATATTATTATATTACCTAAACAAGAAATTTTCAACTTCAGACTACAATAATGCAAAAACCTATTTAAACTGATAAAATTAATAATTTATGGAAATTTCAATAACATTATGCCTATAGCCTATAGTTTTTCTTTTAAATTTTTTCCTTATTACAATTTTTCCATACCATTAATATGGGAATTTAATAAAAAACGTGTAGTTGAGTGCAGTAAATATAGAAAAATTAACAACAATACGGCCTTAAATATTGCAAGAGCTGAAAAATTGCTTCTGTATAAGTCTTTTAAAAATCTATAGGTACCTATTTGGACCATTCTTCTCTCTACAGCCTTCGTGACGTGTCAGGAGACCCAATTAAAGTTAGGCAGAATGTGTCATAGTCATGACAAATATGTTCAATTAAATTAATTATCATGGATACAAGAAAATCACAGCTTATTTGACACTTCCATGCTCTACATAATATATCTGTTAGACCAAGCCTTATCTTTCCTTGATTGAGTGTATGAAGTGACAGAAGTGATGATGTTTCATCTTACAAAACTCCGGGACATTTGGTGAATGATTAGAGTGTAAAAAAACTCTATTTCCTATCTTCACTTGCTGCAAAAAAGAACATAAAAGGAAAAGTTCAAAAAATCGTGTTTTCTTCCATCAGAAAAAATCTTCAGGTGGCTGGCACAAGTTAAACACTATTTATGTCTACAATCTGTATTATACTTTCTAAAATATTTGAAATTTGTTGAATTTCCATTTGGTTAATCAATGGACATTTCCATTTCCAGTACACAAACGGAAAACAACCAACATTTTGGTCCTTCGAGCCGGATGGAAATGATAACTTTTTTATACCCTCTTTAAGGAACTTTTCTGCCTTGTCAACATTTTTCTAAAGAGATTTCAGCTAAGTACCGTTTTACATATGAGACGCTCGACACACAGTAGTGGTGCGGGTTTATTTTAAAACCGACATACTTTTTTCATGTGAAAACAAACAAAGTTTTATTTCATTGACCGGTTGTACGTCACGTGTAATGGGACTATACATACCTGACACTTCATACATCTAACAACTCTTAAGCTTTCTGACAGATAAAGCTCGGTCTATATTTAATAAAACAAGCATCAATTTGCCACTAGATGGCGTCTAAATACCGTTACCCAAGTACTAATCAGGCCTCTAAAATCGTCTGACGTGTAAAAATCCTTAATTAAAATTCGTGGCAAGAAACAGGGGGTGCCTTACGCTAATTTTAACATTACAAAGAGTGTTTAAAATCTGCATTTTGCTTTACGCAAGTCTGGAATACATGTCGTCTAGTTGTGGCTTAAAGTAAGCTTTCAGCTGTGGTCGTTTGCTCTTTAGGGTGGGCGTTAGGAGCCCGTTCTGGACGCTAAATGGATCCGGGTGCAAATAGATGTCTTTTACCTAAAAAATTAATATATTTGTTACGATATTTTTTTACAAAACTTTAAATCATATATGGTTAGAAAACAGTATATAGATACCACAACATCACATCAATAAGCCGCAGCACGGAGTCTTTACAGAAACATCAATAGACTCGATCTATCTCGAAAGCTTACGTTTGGGTTTTGAAATCCGCCGAGCTTAAGTCTGAGACCGAAGGATTCTTACTAGCATGCCAAGATGGGGTGATAAACACATTGGTGTACCGAAGCCAATTTTCCAACGTTCTTGACACCGCATGTCGAGCCTGTCGACAGCAACCCGAAACCCTTATGCATCTATTGTCAGCTTGTCCAGTGCATGCTGTCAATAGCTACATTCATCGGCATAATGACGCTCTTCGGGTACTTTACTATCACCTGAGGCATTACTACGGCATCGATGAAACAGCAATACTGCCGTTTGCTCCCGGAGACATTGAGGCGGTAGTGGAAAATGACAACTGTCGCATATACTGGAACTACGCGTTCCCAACAACGCATCAAATTCAAGCAAATAAACCCGACATCGTTCTCCTTGATAAGACAAACCACACCATGTACGTAATAGAGTTTTCCGCCCCAGCGGAAACTAACATCGATATAAAAGAACGGGAGAAACGAGCCAAATATCAAGATCTTCTTGGCGAACTTCGGAGGCTCTATCCGGAGTATACCGTGCGATTGGTTGTCCTGATAATTGGCGTTTTGGGAGGCATGAAGAATAACATATTAAGGAAATGAGGTACATTCCAGCATGTGAAAATACACCCGAACAACTGGTGATGAAGATGCAGAAATCTGTTGTCCTTGGATCCCTTCGTCTACTGAGGCAAATGAATTTGGCCGAAGATCACTGACCGAGCGGACGCGAGGAGTGGTCTTCGATATGGATGGCCTTCCGCACGACGCCCTATGGGGTCGGAGCCATGGGATACGTCGTGTTGGATCTTTTAAATAATAATAATAATAGTTTATTCATGTTTCAATTATCACAAAATAGCAATTTACACACGTCAAGAAATTAAAATCCTTACAACTAGTAGGTACCTATATAAAACAAGATTATTAAAAATAAAAATTTAAAATAGCCTCACAATAGTAAGTACTAGAATATAATATTAAATAAAATTTATCTTACAGTTACGGTTAGTTATAAAAATTAAAAAACACAAAATACAATATTAAATAAAAATGAAAAAGACATCACATTTTACACATTGGAAAAAGTTAAAAATTCGTCAATAGAATAGAAACTATTGAGAGTTAAAATATTCCTAATTTTTAATTTAAAGCTGTTAAAGGGTAACATTCTTACTTCAGCAGGAAGAACATTAAAAATTTTATACCCCAGTACCCTGGGCCATCCTGACACCTTCTTAGACGACAGTGGAGGGGCACAATGTCAGTTCTATTACGAGTACAATAATTGTGAACGTCCTCGTGAGTGTCATACAGAGTTAGATTCTTTCTAATGTATAGAAGATTCTGCAGAATGTAAACCGATGGCAAAGTCAGGATACCAAGCCCACGAAAAGCATCTCTGCAGTCATCCCTAAATTTTAATCCGGCCAAAATTCGAATTGCCTTCCTCTGCAAACGAAAAAGGCGCCCCACATCAGCAGCATGTCCCCATGCAAGAACTGCATACGTCAAATGAGCATGGAAAACACCAAAATAGGCCGTCCTAAGCACAGAAACAGACACATTATTAGCAAGACTGCGAAGTAAATACAAGCCTCGTGTTAGCTTTGAAGCCACTTGGTTAATATGAGGTCCCCATTGTAAACGTTGGTCCAGGTAGACTCCCAGAAATTTCGTCTCTTCAACCTGAAGGTTCACTCCACTTCTCATAGAGAAGACTACTCTATTGGTTTTATCTGCATTTAGCACCAGTTTATTGCTGCGGAACCACTCCTCAGCCCTCTCCTGTGCCTCCCTTGATCCCCCAATTGAATCCTCTAAAGTTTCAGCCCGGAAAGACACTGTTGTGTCATCGGCAAAAAGCGTGTACTTGGAGGATGAATCAATTAATGGCAAATCATTGATATAAATGAGAAAAGTATTGGTCCCAAAACGGAGCCTTGGGGTACTCCAATATTAATATCACACCTTGCCGATGTCACCCCAGAGAATTGTACTGACTGACTTCTGCCCTCAAGATAAGAGTTCAATAGTTGAAGACTCTTAGGACTAAAGTTATATGCTTTAAGCTTTTGAAGGAGGATTCCATGATCAAACACAGTCGAAGGCCTTGCTTAGATCACAGAAGAGAACCGTATCGTACTGCATATCCTGAAATGCACGAAGAATATCAGATATTAAATCCAGGACGCCAAGGACAGTATTTTTGTCCCTCCTAAAGCCAAATTGGCACTTACTAAACAAACCATTACTTTCAAAAAAATTCACAATCTGTTCAGCCATGCACTTTTCAAGAATCTTTGATATTATTGGAAGCAAAGATACGGGTCTGTAGTTCTCGGCTGCATTAGAATCTCCCTTTTTAAATATTGGAACGACCAAAGCTTTTTTTTAGAACTGAGGGACATACACCCTCCCTTAAACACAAATTTATGAGTTTTGTAAGGGGAATGACTATTTCATTTTTTACACATTTAATCAATTTTACATTCAGACCAAATATGTCTGAGCTGCATCTACCAAATGATGGATTTGAACAGTAATATCGGCACTGTTGGCAGATTTTCCATTTTTGTACTACATTTATTTTTCGGGAACAAGGCGTGATTTAGAGGCTACGACCTTTTTTTTAGTTTTTTTTTGTTGGTCACTTTTCATTTGGGCTAGTTTTTATGTATCATACATAGAGAGAGGCGAGTTCCGAGTAAAGGGGGCGCGATTTGAAAGGCAAGGACCTTTTTTTGCTCTTCACTTTTAATTGGGGATAGTTTTTGTGTATTATACATAGGAAGAGGCGCCAAGAGATGGGAAGAAATTGGCCGCGATTTGAAAGGCAAGAGCCTTTTTTTTGCTCTTCACTTTTAATTTGGAATAGTTTTGTGTATTATACATAGGAAGAGGCGCCAAGTGATGGGAAGAAAAGACCCGATTTCAAAGGCAAGAACTTTTTTTTGCTCTTTATTTTTTCTCAACAAATGTATAGGGCGTTAAATTTAAATCCCTGATATCAGTAGTATTACTAGATTTTAATGAAATTGCAGTGTTGCCATATCTCGGCAACTAGTAAGGGATTTTAAAAATTGGAAATCTTATTGAATTTAACACGCCTACATGAGGCTTTTCATTTGAAATACAGAATATGTTATGCGCCGAACTAAACAGTAGAAATCTGGCTACAATGCTAATTTCACTGTTCAATTTTGCTTTGTCCACAGATCATCTAAAAGTAACCGTAATGGAATTTAAAACCTTACCTAATTTGGACCGACCAATACTTTATAATAAAGATAAAAGGGATATAAAAAAAAACAATAGACAAAGCTGGGAAATTTGACAACAGTGCCGAAATCACTATCAAATTAAATTTTACATGCCGAAAACCGAATCACATAATATGTGAATGTAGCTTAAGGTCAATAAAATATTATTTAAGAGTTGTGGTATACCTTTTACTAACCCAGCAAAATTAGTAAAATTAGGGCAATGATAGTAAAATTAGTTGCATTAGTCATTGGTTTCATATCAGCTACGCCTTGAAACATTATCCATTTAAATATGTATTTTACCTGTTCAAAAGACTTAAGTCCACCTTCTTTTCCCCAAGCAATCATGTCATCCATGATAAGTTGCTTAACTTCCGGATGGTTACACAAAATGCTAAAAGTACCGCTGATTCCATTTTCGTGGGCCCAACTCTTTATAACGTCTACATCTGGAACTATTACAGCTATAATACATGACTGAAAAGAAGAAAAAAAAATGTATATAAAACTCAGGTTAGCAATTAATTTAACTATGGTAAGTAAGGCGTTTAAATTACAACTGCACTATGCCAAGAGCTCTGTCGCCTTTTATTAAAAAAAAAAGTGGAAAAGGATCGAAAAGTCTGGAATAAGCTGAAAAATTAACTTTAATGTCTAAACTTTGGGGTGATACAGTTTAGAAAAAAAATACAGGGTGATTCAAAAATCGATCACGTATCTTAAGGGAGTGATTCTACTTGACAAAATAAGGGTAGAGCTTCATATAATTATTTTTCAAAATGTCTTTCGTTTCCGAGTTACAAACCGTCAAAGTTCAATTTTTAATTTTGGTTTTTCTCTATATTGTATTTATTTTGTTAACCAACCTAGTTGATATTTGGCATACAAATCGAGCTTTGCAGATTCTAAAATTTTAAGACAAAGAAGTACTTTTTTTAAATACCGCCAGAAGGCACTTTACCTAAAACTTAAAATTTATTTACATCATAACTTTTTTATTTTGACAGATATCGGCAAACCTGGGGGCGCCATTTTATAGACAATCAATAACTTAAAACATAAGGTACTCTTTATTAAAGTCGATAAACCTCACCGTTTAGGCACCAATTGAATATCAAAGTTTTCATCAATTTTAGATCAAATTACCTACATACATACAGGGTGTCCAGTAACTCAACCGACAAACTTTACGGGGCGATTCTACAACAGAAAATAAGAAAAAAACTTTATATAAACATTATGTCCTAAACGTCTTAGTAGTGATTCTAAATAATTAATATGGTTTAAAAAAACTAAAAGAAACACGCTTTTATATGCAACCGAACTAAAAATTAGAAAATAATTTTTCATTAAAAAAAATATTGTAACTTCATAGTAAAAAGCGTGGGGTGCTTAATATATTAAATGTTATAATTTATTATATTTGCCAATATCTATGATGGAAAAGTTATGAAAAAATATGTAAAATGCACCCCACGCTTTTTACTATGAAGTTACAATATTTTTTAATGAAAAATTATTTTCTAATTTTTAGTTCGGTTGCATATAAAAGCGTGTTTTTAGTTTTTTAAACTATTAATTATTTTTCATTTTTTAGTTCGTTATATCAATTAATTTTTAAAAATAAATGCTCCAGTTTATTCACTAAAAAATTTTTTCGCCATTTTGTCAAGAGTAGCAAAGTTTTCAGATGGACTTTTTAGTTCGTTATATCAATTAATTTTTAAAAATAAATGCTCCAGTTTATTCACTAAAAATTTTTTCGCCATTTTGTCAAGAGTAGCAAAGTTTTTCAGATGGACTTTCTGAAAATAACCTAATATAAAATTTGAGTAAAATCGATTCAGATCCGAACTCTTGAAATAGCCGGTGGTTGGTACCACTGGGACGTACAGGTGACAGATGACACTTGGTGGTATCAAGCAGTGGTTACTAATAATAATATAATGGAATTTTTTTTCCTGGCGATCCAAAGCAGGATAACGGGATACTGTTTGCAGATTATTGCATTGTCATGGGTCCTTAATACGTGTGCAAAGTTTCAAAGAAATCGAATAGCTGGAAGTTGGTTAAAATTAGGCTCAAAGATTCCGTTACATAGATAGCCAGATGGATGATACAGTTACAACCCAAGTTAATAAAAGCGTGTTAAAAAAAAGGTTTTTTTTTTAAATATTAAACCCACCGTAGTTCAAAAACTAAGACGTTAATGACATATATGTTTATATGAAGTTTTTTCTTAGTTTCTGTTGTAGAATCGCCCCGTAAAGTTTGTCGTTTGAGTTACTGGACACCCTGTATGTATGTAGGTAATTTGATTGAAATTGATGAAAACTTTGATGTCATTGGTGTCTAAACGGTGAGGTTTATCGACTTTGTTTAAAAAAAGTACTTTTGTCTTAAAATTTTAGAATCTGCAAAGCTCGATTTGTGTGCCAAATATCAACTGGATTGGTTAAGAAATAAATACAATATGGCGAAAAAAACCAAAATAAAAATTGAACTTTGACGGCTTGTAACTCGAAAACGAATGACATTTTGAAAAAAGATTATATAGAAGCTGTACCCTTATTTTGTCAAGTAGAATCACCCTGTATATTTTTTTTTGATAATATTTCTAATACCACTTTAAATATTCTCATCAAATTTGATACACAGTGTTTAGAATTGATAAAATTAGTTTCTCATATTTGAATATTGCCTCCAAAATATAAAGTAGTATAAATTTGGTGAGTGTGGTACTATTATCTTTCTTGTTGTGAGTTGAAATAATCAAATTTGTATAATATTATTATTGTGTATTTTTTGTCGGCTTTCTAAAATTAAAACCGACTGGTCATTTGGCAACACAGTCACTATGCATTTATATGCATTTTCTGATAAACATTTTTGTTTTATTTCTTTCAGTGGCGTTCAAGCGGGAATTAACCTAAATATTTTAAAAGAAAATAATATATAATATTATTCAAATCAACTCAAAAATATCTTATACTTACTTTAAGAGATTCTCCATATACAAAAACTTGGGCTACGTATTGTGATCGGATATAGATATTTTCTATTTTTTCTGGAACTATATATTCTCCTTGTGATAGTTTGAATATGTGTTTTCGCCTATCAATAATTTTTAGTGTACCATTCTAAAAATAAACTAAAATTATTATCTTTTCTAGCCCAGGTAAATTTACTATCTTAAGAAACCTGTTTATAGCCTCATACTTAAAACTATTTTAAAATAGTTCAATATATATTTAAAAAAAAAAATTTAATAAAACTTTTTTGTTAAAATCATCCGAATTTCTTTTTTTTCCACGGGTTAATTCAAACTCAATAACACTTAGTTCAATCTGCAATCGCGTTTAAGAAAATCATTGCTGGAAAAGGGCCATAATGGGACCGCTTTGATCCTGGTCCCAAGGTATTGGTATTGTGTGTAATACAAAGCGGTCCCATCTTGGCAGGTTACCAATAGAAATTTGTCAATACTTAAAAACTATGGTTAACTTACAGGCATCCACATTCCAATATCTCCTGTATGATGCCAGCCTTGTTCATCTACAACTTCCTGTGTCTTTTCTGGATCTTTAAAATAACCTTGGAATACATTTGTGCCTAAAAAATATAGGTAATTATATTTTTTCCCTCACAAAAACTACGTGGTATTTTCTTGTCAGAAAAATGGGTTCCAAGTTTTTCTTACCTTTAACGCAAACTTCCCTTGATTATTTTTCGACCAATATTCCATTTCTGGTACATCACAAAGTTTTAAGCAGCAACATGCCAGAGGAGGTCCTACATGTCCCGGAACATGGTCTCCTTGGATTGTAAGAGTCACTGGCGCACAGCATTCTGTTTGACCATAACCTTCCACTACCTAAAATTTTATTATTTAATTTTTAGAAGGATAAATCGATCAAAATAATGCAAAATGGTCAGTAGGCTTGCAAGGTTAGTTTATATTTATAAGGTTGCGACAATATATCCACAACTTTTAGGCGGTTCGAGGTCGGGGACGCAAGGAAGGGCACTTCTCGGAGAAAAGTTGGCATGACTGTGTAAAAATCAAAACTGAATATCAATCCAGTGGCGTCTAGAATTTGCGCATTTCATTTTGCATTATTTTGGAAGTGATATTTGTTGAAAGATGTAATTCCAAATGTTTTTATTTAAAGTAAAAGAATTTACAACTTAATAATTATTAAAAACTGTTGTGTAAACGGTTGTTCTACTAATACAATAAACTGTATATCTCCGGCACTGAACAACATGGCCGAAAAATGGGAGGTGTGACGTCATAACACGTCAAAGCAATATGGCCTAATGTCGTGACCTTATATAGACCGACTTTGATAGGCTTGGACACTTTCTTGCTAGAACGTATCAAGCGACAATCTATACGTTCTGTTTACATGTGTACAGGGTGGGCCAAATTCAACGCTTTTGACAGGAAACTCATGTTTCTATACGTTTTACGAAAAACTGACCTCCGTTTGCAAGGCTTAAATTTCAAGCCAAATTAACTAGTGAAAACCGCAATTCGCTATCTTGCGTCGTTTACTCGCTACAGCGTGTTTCCTAATTTCTTGCGTTTTCTTTAAACCTTTATAACTTTTTTATTTTTTAAATATTTTTTACTTTTGTAAAAAATTCTTCAGCAACTTTTTATGCAGATTGCAGATATAATTTTAGTTTTTTTTCTAGGGGTTGTGCATTTTTGATTTATTTATTTATTTTTGGAAATTTTAAATAGAACACCCTGTATATTTTTTCACTATTAAACTGGTTAAAAAATTACCTTTTAGTAATGTGTCACACTTTATATTTCTTCTTAGCCGTTTCTGAGATATTGC
The DNA here is from genome assembly GCA_014170235.1 of Listronotus bonariensis. Taxonomy (NCBI): domain Eukaryota; kingdom Metazoa; phylum Arthropoda; class Insecta; order Coleoptera; family Curculionidae; genus Listronotus; species Listronotus bonariensis. The sequence goes on from JACEGR010002762.1 coordinate 46,838, forward strand.
GTATTTTGTCATTTATAACTGATATTGCTTAGATAGTAGGCCATGAAAAAGTAATTTTGTTTTACTTTGAACAATCTTGTTAAAACTTTTGTTTTTTATAAACTGCAATGAAGGAAAACCATTTTTATTAATAATTTAATAAGGCAAATAAGGGTAAAAATAATCATATTTTATAGGTATTTTAAATTTTTTGTTAATATTTTGCCCTAAAACCATGTTGATCAGGTTTTCTTAATAAGTAATATATATATATATATATATATATATATATATATATATATATATATATATATATATATATAAAAAATATATTGTAAACTTCGAGACATTGACAAGAGTAGATTTTGTCGTTGTTGTAACCATAGTTACGTTCCATTGTTAATAAAGGTATAAAAAAACGAAGACACGTGTTTTTATACGAGGTGTTTTGGAACATTTGGTGTCGGAAGCGGAACGAAGTAACCCGAAGAAAGTGAAGTGGATCGAGATTACCCGAGGAAGCCGAAGTGGTTACGAAGATTGAATGCGAGTAGAGACCAGAAAGCAAACTGAAGCGATGGAGGAAATATGTGCACTAATTAAGCTAATGATAAAAAAACAAGAAGATCTTAAAAACGAAATGAAGACCAGTTTAGAAGAAATGAAGTCCAGTCTAGAAGAAATAAAGCTTGAAATTCGAACTAGTCAAGAAGAAATTAAACAAGAATTAAAAGAGATGATGGTGAAGCTCAGAGAAAATCTAAAAGAAGAATTTTATCACAGCCAAGATGAAATGATGTTGCTTGAGTTAACACTCGCCAAAGAAGACGTTAAAGAAGAATTGGAAGAACAAATACAGCAGACTGTACAATTGGTTCAAAGTCAAGTGCAACAAGTCCAAGATCAAGTTCAACAAGTTCAAGGGCAAATGCAACAGGACGTACAACAATTACAGCTGCAAATTACAAATATTGCCAGTACAGGTGTAGTCTCAGGATGTGGTACTCCAGCAACTGTTATGAAACCACCAACTTTTGACGGAAAGGTACCGTGGGTTACGTACCTTAGACAATTTGAAGCAGCTGCAAACGGCAATAACTGGAGCCCAACAGAAAGAGCACGAGCTCTTGTACTTGCTCTTCGAGGAAAAGCTACGGAGGTGTTAAGAAACATTCCCGAAGAAAAGCTGTCCGATTACGAATCGATTATCATGTTTCTAGAGAAGAGGTACGGCGAAACCCATCTACAAGAAGTCTATAAGTTGCAGCTCCAGGGACGAAGACAGAAATACAACGAAAGTCTCCAGGAGTATGAAGCAGATATTGTACGTCTAATTAACCTGTCATATCCAACCTACCCGGAAGAAATAAAAGAAGAACTAGCTGTGGGCTGTTTCATTGAAGGTCTACGTAATCCAGATATGAGCCAAGCATTAAGAATGGCCAGGCTTAAGAAAATTTCTGAAGCTCTTGCTTACGCACTTCAGTTTGAAATAGCAAAGCGGACATCCAGAACTCAGGCAAGACTTGGAAGAACAAATTATCCACCAAAAGATGGCAATCCAAATAATAATTTGACCAGAGTGATACAGGAGTTGCAAGAAATCATACGTAATCAACAAACTGAAAAAGATAACAGAATTACATTTAGAAGAAGAAATATCATTCGTTGTTGGAAGTGTGGTAAAGAGGGGCATATACAGAGAAATTGCTCCAGTTTTCAGGCCTCTTCCAGTAGTGCAGAAGACTCCCAGTTCAAGGGGCGAGACCTGGCTAAGTGTTACCAAGAACCATCAACAACAACAATTAGGGTATCCCGGTTACAGAACAATGGCTCCAGCTTGGTAGTACCTGGAAATGTATGCGGTCGAGAATGTGAGATGGTACTAGATACTGGTTCTACACATACCATCGTGAGGCCAAACATCATATCCCACTGCAAAATATTCCGACCTGAGGAGAATTATATTTTGGAAACTGCCAATGGTAAAGTCATACCAGTTCAAGGCATACACGAAGCTAGAATTACCCTAGGAACAACAACATTTACACACGTTGTGTTTGTTGCCGATATAATGGACGAAGTTATTCTCGGCCTTGACAGTATGAAAAATCAGAAGTTTGTACTAGACCTTCCACAACGGGTACTGAGAACTAACAATGAGGAAATTGTGATGAGATTTTCAAAAAGTAATGAAACAACAATTCGAGAAGTGGTACTTGCAGAAGATGTCACATTACCGCCAAGTTCAGAGAGCATTATTCAAGCAAGGTTTGAAGACTCAGAAGAAGGTGAAGACGTTTCGTTATACAATACGAGAAGAATCAAGGGGGTTCACCGAAACTACAGAAGTCATGTAAAGTGGTGACACGGCATAATGAAAGAAGTACATCTAAAAATGCTAAGCCGCTATTAAGACCGTGAAGATACTTGATCGAGACGATCAAAACTTGGGAGGGGGCAATGTTACGGACATTAAAAATAAGTGTTAGTTTATAGAATTGTATAAAGTTAGGACCTTTTAATTTAGTCTGATTTGAATAATTTACCTTAGATTTTCCAAGTTCTTTCATCAGTTTCGAAGGTTTCCGAAAACGTCCGAATTATCCATTGAGAACCTTTATGCCATCCTGTACTATGGAATTTTCACGATATTTCTCGAAGATTCTAGATCATTCTTTACTTTTCCACCATACTATAAAAGCGCGACGGGAAACCTCCGATTAGTCAGTATAAATTCGACTTTTGTGTTGTAAACTTCGAGACATTGACAAGAGTAGATTTTGTCGTTGTTGTAACCATAGTTACGTTCCATTGTTAATAAAGGTATAAAAACGAAGACACGTGTTTTTATACGAGGTGTTTTGGAACAATATATATATATATATATATATATATATATATATATATATATATATATATATATATATATATATATATATATATATATATATATATATATATGTATATATATATATAAATTACCATTATTTTTTGTATACAGGTAAGTAAAGATGGCCATGAAAAACAAACACAAGCTAAATTTAACCCATTTAGCTAAAAGCTGGCATTTGTTTTCCATGGCTATCTTAATTTACTAAAATATAGAAAATAATGGTTGTTTGTTACATTAAATATTAACGTTTTTATAAAACCTGATCAAAAAGTTCCTAGGGCAAAATATTAACAAAATAATTTAAAATACCAAAAAATTGGATTATTTTTTACCCAGAGGCGTATCCAGGAAAAATTTCTGGGGGGCACAAGTAGCCAAAAACTGAAGAGTAACGTTGGCTTATTTTTTAATAAGTAGTAGTTTTGCAAAAAAATAACGAAGGATGTAGAACACGAAAAAATATTTGTTAAAATTATTTACAAAAATCTGTAATAGGTCATTGCAAATCCAACTAAATAATCAATTATATAATTCACCGATTTATGTAAAAATCAAAGCACTGCTTCTGTAAATGTATTTTATTACAAAAAAAAACTGACAAAAAAACAGTATATAGAGTATTACATGTTATTTGTAGGACAAACTAAATTAGAATAAATAAAATTTAAATATTTATATTTAGCCGTCTTTTAATTTTAGCCATTTCATTTAATACCTCCTTGGGAGAAATTATAATATCAGGATGGATATTTAATAGTGCTAAGCCGTTAAGACGATTAGAACCTGTCGTACTTCTTAAATAAGTTAACAGTCTACGGAGGGTAGAGAAGGATCTTTCATTTGTGCAACTTGTAACTGGAAGAGTGGCAAAAATTTTTAAAAGTTTCTTTATATTTGGAAAAATTGTTTCGTTGCAGGAAACATATGCATCGATAGCATTTTTGAAAACATTATCGGATAATTTCCTTTGCCATAATTTTACTTCAGCTACTAGAATTGTATTACTGTTTTCAAAAATAAATTCATTTTCTATGTAGAACTTAACCAGTTTCAAAAATTCATTTTCAACATTACTACTCTGTCTTAAAAGACAATTTACAAAGGACTCGATAATTTTTTTATAATTCGTAAATCTTTCTTGGAGGGTTACTATATAATAATTCAAATAAGGTACAAAAACATTAATTTTGTAGTAATCTCTTGCATTATTTGCCCTAATATTAGCTCGGTGGATCCCAACCTCCAATAGGAAACAAACTAACAAACCAAACTTTCAAGTATGCTTTCAAATCACTAAAGAAAGATAAACGAAATAAACTGTATTGCAAAATGGAAAATGCGCGGTTTCTGTTAAAAGCATCTATACACAATCACATAAGCGCGAAACGCGATACTACTACGCATTACACTCAGTAGGTATGCAACCAATCATGCATGGAAGCACAGAGACGATAGTTAGGGGCTGTCGCTAGATCCTTGTAAAGCCCAGCGGCAGACCTTCTATATGGAGATCAGGCCGTATTATTCATAAAATTTTATTTTTATTAGTGGAATACTCAATAAAAAAATTATTTTAAATAACTATATACATATAGGTTAATCCTAGGCCTAGGGCTCTGGGGGGCACGTGCCCGAGTGCCCCCCTGGATACGCCCCTGTTTTTACCCTTATTTGCGTTAATAAATTATTAATAAAAATTATTTCTCGTCAAAACTAAATTTATAACAAGATTGTTTAAAGTAAAACATAATTACTTTTTTCATTTCCTACTATCTAACCAATAATCAGTCATAAATGACAAAATATGCAATATCTCCGAAACGGCTGAGGAGAAATATAAAGTGTAACACATTTTTAACGGAAATTTTTTAACCATTTTTATAGTATAAAAATATACAGGGTGTTCCATTTAAAATTTCCAAAAATAAATAAATAAGTTAAAAATGTGCCACCCTAGAAAAAAACTAAAATCATATCTGCAATATGCATAAAAAGTTGCTGTAAAAATGTTTTAACATAATTAAAAAATGCTCAAAAATAAAAAAGTTATAAAGGATAAAAGAAAACGCACGAAATCAAGAAACACGCTGTAGCGAGTAAACGACTCAAGATAGCGAATTGCAGTTTTCACTAGTATATATGTATATTCTGTCGATGAAAGCCTGCTCGAGTTATCCCAGCAAACGAGCCTCCAAACTTATGACTAAAACTTTAGCATTGTTTTATGTGTCTGTAGTAAAAACTATATTTTTCTTCGGTATAATAATACTATACATAACACTTACCACACATCCCATGGCGCATCGTATAAAGGTAAGTACATTTTCCGCCAAAGGAGCTGAACCAACTAGCATTAATCTCAGTCTTCCGCCCATTCCTTCTTGGACTTTTCTAAACACTAGCATATCCCATAAACTATTTTTTCTAATGATACCCCTAAAAATACATTTTATAAATAAAAATATAATTACTTGTTCAAATAACAATAAATAAACCTTCGTACTAAACACAGAGCATTTAAAATGTTGTTAAACATAACTTTTTATGTTACAAAATACATTGTGTATTCGATTATTTTCACGGCTTCTGCTTTGAGGAAACACACTTCTGGACAAAAAACAACAGACAAAAAAATTTTGATTGATGAAATTCAATCTCAAATAACTTTTTCTTAATAATTATCTTTTAGTTTAGTTGTAACTCTTTTCATTAAGATTATTATTATTTAATATGGGGATTGCAAAAAGTTTTGTAGAATTAGGTGTTATACAGGGAGATTCAAATGTTGTATTTTTCCTAAATTTTCGAACACCCTGTGGAATAATTTAACGTCACGATTTTTTACCAGTGTACTGAATTTTAAAGCCCCATCTTTTCTTAACATTTCTTTTTTATTTACATCGGTATCTCTATTCTAAAAAGAACATACAAATTTTTAAATAAGACAATGAAATTTGTGTAGGTATTGGATGTCAAGTTATAATTTTACATCTTCCTTAAAATTTTTATTTTTAATAGTAAAAAAAAATCAAATATGGTTTATTAAGTTATATTCGTAGTTCCCAAATCAGTAATCAGACTTTTGTTATCCCTAAGATATACATCAGAGTGGCTTTCCAGTGACGCAAATAGAGCGCTCCCGAGTAGCTTAGGAGCATTTCGTTCTACTTTATGGCGTTCCAGTGACGGAAAGTGTTATGCACCTGAGCTTACTCCATTTTTCTTTCCCCTTGCCCCTCATGCACCAACCCCTCTTTTGGTTTTTGTGCTTCAAACGTGTTTTTTATGGTTAAGGATGGGTTTTTTAATATTATTTATTTAAAATGGAATTAGATATTAAAAAGAGATTATTATTATAAAGCCAAGAAAGGTTAAAAACAACGAAATTTTAAAATTTCTTAAAGTATCTCTCTTTCCTTGTCTAAGGATGCGTTCCAGTGACTAACTTTTAGAGCAGTTCAAGAGCTTCAAGCCCTGGAGCGTGACGCACATTTTCGTCACTGGAAAGCAACCCAGGGTAAGACAAAAGTAAAATGTAAAAACACCCTGTATATTATATCTCCAGAAAAAAGATCTTTAGAGACTTTAAATAATACTTCATTTGTTATGGTTATCTTTATTAGTTTTTGAAAACATGATCATTTTTATCTTAAGTTTTAAGTTTCCCCAATATGTTTGCATTATAGCGCAAAATTTCTATTTCCTTTAGAATAAAGATACTGATATAATTAAAAAAAGGAAATGTTAAGAAAAGTTGAAGCTTTAAAATCTCTGGCTCTCCCCTGTATAACTCGTATATAGTCCTATAAATGTATTTGCAATCCCCATGTTAAATCAAAGAATACCAATCCATAGAACCCACATAGAACCCCACAAGTGAGATTTCAGCGTATCCTAAAAATTTTTAGTAGCTACCGCGACCAACAGATGGCGAAAATAGTACGATGTAGCTTTGCTAATACGATTACCATCAGAAATTGATAGCAGTCGCTGATGAGCAGTCGGCCCGATCAGTTAGAGTGAGGATATAGGCAAAATTTAATAAAAATAAAATCCCCGATAAATGGTAGTATCGATAAGATTATTAATTTTATGATTTCAGAATAGGATATATCGATGGGTTTTTGACAAAACATCGTAAGCGACATTCGTCAGTTTTACGGAAAACGTTTTTTTTTTCATTGAGTTATTTTGAAAACAAAGTTGGTAATTTTTTTGTACATACATTAGTGCACGGCTTTATTTCAGATGAAGATATGTTCTATATTGGTTCGGCGGTTCATTTATTTAATGGTAGTTATTTGGGTACACGCCAAAAAATAAATTAAAAGTACTAAAAACCAAAAGAAAATAAAGCAAGTAAATAGAGAACTAAAAATCGATGTTTTGGTGGCAAGTCTGCCACCGTTGTCAAGATAAATTAAATAAAAATAAAAAATTTAAGAATTAACTATCATTTAGGTTTAGAATTTTAAAATTTGTAGCTTGTTTTAGAAGATTCTGAAAATTTTGACATTAAATGTTAAATATGTTTGTTTTGTAATTCAAATTAAGAAGAAATCTAAAATAAAATCTCGGTTTTTCTTTAAAAATAACGCGACGTGAAGAAAAACCGTTTCCCGTAAAATTGGCGAATGTCGCTTACGATGTTTTGTAAAAACGCATCGATATATCCTATTCTGAAATAATAAATTTAATAATCTTATGGATACTGGGTCCATTTATCGGGGATTTTATTTTTATTAAATTTTGCGTATATCCTCACTCTAACTGATTGGGCCGACTGCTCGTCAGCGACTGCTATCAATTTCTGGTGGTAATCGTATTAGCAAAGCGACATCGTACTACTTTCGCCATCTGTTGGTCAGGGTAGGTACTAAAATTTTTAGGGTACGCTGAAATCTCACTTGTCGAGTTCTATGGATTGGTATTCTTTGGTTAAATAATACCTAATCTTGATAGAAGGAGGTACTACTGGACCAAAAATCATTAAAATCTATCAAAAGAACAAAAAGTTATTTAAGATTAAATTTGAACAAAATTTTGATTGTTCGTTTTTCTTTGTCCAGGAGTGTAGTTACTGAAAAAGAATTGTTTTTTTGCACTATTTTTTAAGTACTAAATAGTATTAATAAAACAGTGTTTTTTACCTTTTAAGTTCACTTTCTTCGAACTCAGAGCCATATTGAACAACATTTTCTTAACACAGTTTCCGTTAATATCTGACATAACCTTATCGTAGATCCTGTTCAAAAGTCTTGGCACTGCCGGCGTTATCGTCGGTTTTAAAGCTTTCATGTCATCTGATAATCTTCGTACATCACCTAAGAAAAATCCTACGGAACCACCTTGCATATACAGGGCACTCTGAAACGGTAAATCCAATTGTTTAAATAACCGTTTTTTATGCAATGTGTCCCAGTATACGTGTCGCAAGAAAGACAAATCGCCCGAACATTTTTGAATTTTAAATCGATATTTTGGGAACATTGGTTGCATGGTCAAAACTAAGAAATACAAAATTTTATTAAATTAGTAAAATTCAAAATTTCTGGTTCATTTGTCCTCTTGTAGTAACTATACTGGGACACATTGTATATATTTTCATTAAATTTAACAAGCTTTTATTTAACTTGGTACATATGTATGTATGTATGTACGGGTAAAATATTGAAACTTAATTTTGAGGCATATATCCTCATCGATTGATCTTAAATTTTGTGTACATGTTTAGTTTGGATGACAATTCATGATAAGCTGTGTGACCTCATTCTAAATCCAACATGGCGCTACACCCAAGATGGCGGACAAGATATTTTTAATGCACTTCTACAGTATGGGTATCAAATAAAAGGGCTTGGCGAAAGTAACTCGAGAAATTAAGCGACATCGCGTCACTCTAAATCCAATATCGCGCACTTCTCAAGATGGTGGCCTAGTTATTTTTAATATACTTCTATAATATAGGTATAAAAAAAGGGCTTGTTGAGAATAATTCGAAAAATAAAGTGCATCGCTCTAAATCAAATATGGCAGACTTCTAAAGATGGCGGACGTTTTTATTTTTAATACACTTTTACAATATTGGTATAAAATGAGAGGGCACATGAGGCTGGGCATAATAATACAATTGAGGCGTTCTCTGCAAAATTTCCATTTGTTATTGATTGTCACTTTCGAGAAAAGTAAAAAAATCTATTTGTTATTTTGTTTATATATGAAGTTTATGCAAAATCTAAGTTTGCTCGCTTATATCACTGACTACGGTGGTTTTAATATTTTTTTATGCAAAGGACGTAGATAAAATTAGTCCGTCAACACGTTGCTGCTTCGTTTCTGAGTTAAATTTTAAAAAAAAGTGGTATTTTATAAATATCTGAATTATTCTTAAACCTCAGGCGCTTATTAAGCCCTAATTAGATTAAAAATATTGGGTACAGTGGCATCTCAGTTGGCAGCACCATAGCCAATATTATTAGGAAAGAAAAGTACGAATGATTTTTTGTGGTATTTTGGTAATTTTCTAGAAACCTGCGGCAACTCCGATTTTAACGAAATTTGGCATACGGGGTTTGGGGCGCTGATCACGAATCTGAAAGATTATTTTGGTGGAAACGTTTCGTTCTCGAGATATTCATCATCCAAGTTCAAATTTGAACTAAGCCTATTTTCACTATATTCCCCTTCTTTTTGCCCACTATTCTTGATTTAAAGCTAAAGTGTCACACAATATTTGATTATCACCTTTAAAACCCCGTTTTTCTACGTTTTTTACATTATTTTTGCATTAAATTGTGTGGCTTTTCTTTGATAATGCGGCAACCATACATACACATAGGGCTTTATGGCACACTGGGATTGAAATGATTCAAAGTATAGCTATGCAATTTATTGCAAAAATAATGTAAAATACGTAAAAAAACGGGGTTTTAAAAGGTGAAAATCAAATATTGTGTGCCACCTTAGCTTTAAATCAAGAATTGTGTGCAAAAAGAAGGGGAAATATTTTAAAAATAGGACTAGTTTAAATTTCGAGTCTGATGATGAATATCTTAAGAACGAAACGTTTCCGCCAAAAATTTCTTTCAGATTCTTGATCAGCGCCCCAAAAACACCCGTATACCAAATTTCGTCAAAATCGGAGTTGCCGCAGGATTCTAGAAAATTACCGTATTTTTTATTATATTTTTTAATTACCAGGTTAGTTATAGGGTTTATTAATGGAAAAACACGAAAGTTGAATTAAACTATTTAATTTTGTTACTAACCTCACAGCACCTTTCCATCATGTGAGCTAACGGTAAGAAAGACAACATTACGTCATCGCTTCTCAGCCGATGATCACCGAACTGCAATACGACTGCACTCATAGAGGCTACTACGTTTTCATGAGTCAACATGACTCCTTTAGGCTGACCAGTGGTCCCACTTGTGTAACATACGGTACACAAGTCTGATGGTTTTGGAGGCTAAAAAGAATTAAAAGATAATTTATTGATTTATTTAATAACATGTTTCAGCCACTATTGGGTAAATGTAGATCATTCGTTTATTTTATTATACATTGTTTATTCAAGCTAACATTTTTAGGTTGGCAAAGGGAATGTTTCCACAAGTATGGAGGGTAAAGAGGAGGAGTACCATCTTTTATGGCGGGTAAGTTGAAAAAGTGGACTCTTTGTTAGAACTCCGGACAGTGCGGACGTGCGAAGAGGACTACAAAGTTCTTCCCGGAGTGGTGGTTAGAGGTGTCGTACGGACGTTTTTACCTTCGGGGATCAAGAAAAGATTTACGCTAAATTGACGGCATCTTTCTTCTGGATCTAAGCGCTGTGAGCGAAGATTCCTATAAGCTGATGGTATCCTGTTTGGTGGTGAACACGAGGTATTTCTCAAATGTCGGAAAATAGATGGGCGTGCCATGGGAACTGTCAGTAGTGAAAGTGAAGGTTATACGTAACACCAGTAGCAGATCTTGGTTTGACAGCCGACAATTTATGCATTGCATCGATTGTTGAATTATTTGTTTTCTTTTTGCAATTCCTGGGAGCTGCAAGCTCGATTATCCAGATTTTCCGCCGACGAAGCCCTGGAAAGCATAGTCCGGAAGGGGGAGAGTGGTGGATTGGACCTGAAGGGACCAAAACCAAGAAAAAAATAGAGAGAGAGAGAAAGAAGTTGAAAAAGTGTCCATCAGAAGGAAGCAAACCAAGGTAGCGCCACAGTAGCAAGTGGAAAGATTTTAGTATTTTTTTCCTTTTTCATTTTATATCTATCTTTCCTTTAGCATTTTGTATCTTATTTTAATAATTTTTTTTTCATACCTCATACTCATCAGTGAGTGACAAATATCTTTTATTTTAAGATTCAGGTAAGCCATTCAAAAACTGTTAGCTTAGATAAACTATATCAATATTTATTTTAAATTTAAACTTACAACTTCTGGATGATTTGACTTTGAACCTAAAAGCTCCACATCGTGAAGTTTGACAATTTCAATTCCCATATTTTTTGCTCTTTGTTTTGTTGCCGGCCTAACGTCCTTAAATACTATCAGTTTTTTTAAACATTTGGGGGATTTTTCTAACAAAGAATTGCATTTGGCGTCGTCCTCCACAAGAATTACTTGCATTTCAGCTAGAAAATAAATCATAATATTAATTTATTATACAGGGTTTTCTTTTAACGATTCTACCACGAATATTCATACCGCCATACATGAAAGCAGCGCTTTAACCCAGCCTGTCAATGTCAAATGTTTCGGGTGTCGGACCGGGCGAATGCGTCACTTCTAATGTCAGACAAGTTTCTCACGATGTTTTACATGCAATTTTTAAACATTGTGCCACACATCGTAAGGGTTACAGTTATCCATAATATTAGACATATTAAAATTACACTTGGTATAGCAGTGGCGGCGCCAGCTTTTTTAAGTTGGGCGATATCCGGCAGAGAAATTTAGAGGGTGTGCAGTAAAATGAGCAGTGCAATATTGTTATTATATCAATAAAGAGGGTTTAAAAATTCAGTACAAATATTTTAGAGGGTTATTTTTAAGGTCCTATAAACTGGAAACAAAAACCCCTCCCACATGGAATCATCGCAAATTGGGTAAAAAAACTGTGGCAACATCTCCGCATCAAATCTCCGAAAATTTGCACATCCCTATCAGTAAAAAAGTTGCATTTATTGTATGTCTTAAAGAAGGTAAAAACCCCATTAATTTATTAAATATATTATATATATATAAATTCAGTACAAATATTTTAGAAGCTCATTTTTAAGGTCCCATAAACTGAAAACAAAAACCCCCTCCCACATGCAATCATCGCAAATTGGGTAAAAAAACTGTGGCAACATCTCCGCATCAAATCTCCGAAAATTTGCACATCCCTATCAGTAAAAAAAGTTGTATTTATTGTATGTCTTAAAGAAGGTAAAAACCCCATTAATTTATTAAATATATTATATATATATAAATTCAGTACAAATATTTTAGAAGCTCATTTTTAAGGTCCCATAAACTGAAAACAAAAACCCCTCCCACATGGAATCATCGCAAATTGGGTAAAAAACTGTGGCAACATCTCCGCATCAAATCTCCGAAAATTTGCACATCCCTATCAGTAAAAAAGTTGTATTTATTGTATGTCTTAAAGAAGGTAAAAACCCCATTAATTTATTAAATATATATATATATATATATATATATATATATATATATATATATATATATATATATATATATATATATATATATATATATATATATATATATATAAATTCAGTACAAATATTTTAGAAGCTCATTTTTAAGGTCCCATAAACTGGAAACAAGAACCCCTCCCACATGCAATCATCGCAAATTGGGTAAAAAACTGTGGCAACATCTCCGCATCAAATCTCCGAAAATTTGCACATCCCTATCAGTAAAAAAGTTGTATTTATTGTATGTCCTAAAGAAGGTAAAAACCCATTAATTTATTAAAGATTCTTCCACCATTATAATGGGGGTAAAGTCAGTTGACCAAAATTTTATGTGTAAGATCAATTTTAAAACTTAAGCTATACTAGCATAATGGCCACAGAAATATTCAAATATTTGATATTTTGCATTTTTGTGATAAAACAAACGGTTTTCGAAAAATTGTTTGCTTAGAAGGCTGTGTAAACCAAAAAATATCTTACTACCTCCCTTAGCAATATTATATATAGTGAGAATCTTAAAAGAGTCCCCCTCCCTTTATCTTTTAAATGGGACAAGTTATTGAGATCGGGTAAAAGGGAAAAAAGTGTTACTTAAACTACTTTTTGACATAAAAATAATTTTGGTTAAGAAGGCACTAGTAACTTTTTTCAAATAGAAAGAGGGATCATGTGGCACTTTGTTTTAAAGGCCTTTTGGTTCTCTATTCATCACGATTTTATGTTTAAAAATCGGTCCAGTCGTTCTAGAGTTACAGGCGTTTGAAGTTTAGCTCCAATTTGTTGTTTTAAATAGTTCTCTCCCCTTAACTTTTGAATCGGTCAAGATATTGAGATCGGGTAAAATTTGTGTAAAATGGTGTAACTTAAGCTACTTTTTGGCATTAAAATAATTTTGGTCACGTGCTCTAGTATCAAGGGGGCACTGGCAACTTTTTTTTGCAAAGGCCGTTCTAGACTTACAAGTCAATTTCATTAAAACCGCACTGTTTGTCCGTTATTTAAGCCAAATTTTAAACAGTTCTCTGTGTGGAACGGCTGGGCCGATTATCAAAAACAAAGCGGCGTTGAGTAGAGAATTAAAGGGCCTTTAAAACGAGGTTCTACATGATTCCCATTTCTATTTGAAAAAAAGTACCATTCAAAAGACAAAGTGGTAACTATTTTATTATCAACATTGTATTTTATTTTATTAGGTAATGAATGATATACATTTGGCCATTAAAATTTTAAATAGGTAAACATAACTGAGGAATAAAAATTTGAAATTTAAACATTTTATTAGGATATTTTATTTTATATTTAAATGTTACCCCAAAATCCGTTTCTAATGGCATAGCCCAACATACTGATAGTTTTTAATATTGCGACCATAGATCATTTGTTTAAGAATTCCATAATGCGGATTACTTGAATATGAGCTGACTAAATAATTTACATAAATGGAATGGTGTTTTGAACATGACTTTTTGCCTTCAATTAGCAGGTTGGGCAAGAGCAATTTAGGTTGGGCTCTCGCCACACCGCGCCCACCCCTGGCGTCGCCACTATGGTATAGGTAAATGGTATGGGAAGAGGAGAGTTTTAGCACATTTTTTACTTTCCAATTAAATTCATTAATTCGTTAACACCCGGTATAGACGGACTTACCATGTTTTATAATAAAGGCACACGCATCCGCCCCCAAAGTGTCATACAAAGGAACTATAACCATACTATAACAATACGCCGCTTGCTCTACCAAAATCCATTCTGGGCAATTTATGGCGTAGATGCCGATCATCGTGCTGGGTCCCGGTTTAAGCCCACTTTCGACCAAGCCCGAACCCAGATTCTTCGCTCGAAGAAGAGCTTCGTTATATGTGAGCCATTGGTACGGTTTGGAATATGATTCACGCCATCCTAGACATGGACCATTATCTGGAAAAAAACATAGATATAGAAATTACATCTATTTCGCCGGTACCGCAGTGCAAAGATTCCTTGTCCTTAAAATCCCCGGGTTCTATTCCCAGCCGGGAAGAAAATTTTTAGGTATAGTAAGAACATTTTAAAAGCGCAAATTCGGTACCCTTTGAAAATAATACAAAAAACATAAAAAAGGCCGCCTGCAATCGGACTATTTTATACAAAGGCGCCGCTATCCTTTACAGCGACGCGCCGATACGCTATGGGATAGAAATCCATTATTTTGGCCAAAAACTTTAAAATTTTAATGGCTCATGCTGTGTAATTCAAAGTAGATACTCCATACTTCATGTACGCAAAATTATAAAAAGATATGACGACTTTTATTGGGGTAATAAGAAACTTGAAAATGTATTTTAAGTAAACATAAATATACAACATTTAATCTACTTAGTTTATTATTAGCCTTGTTTACTAAGAAAAGTAAAAGAGTTTAAATAATAAGAGCTATTGTTGTGTTTCCGATGCAGTCTCGCGAAGTCTCACTACTTTCGTAAAATATTTTTTTACCTTTTTCTTTATCAATTTTTGTACTTACAATTGCCTTCCTACTTTTTGCTACTTCTGAGTGACAGTAAGGACAGATACAAGATTTTTTTATAATTTACAAGGTTTATTGAATATTTTCAAACGCCATTTTCTCCAAAACCAAAAAGTTAGGTTATGAATATATAAAAGGTTTTATATCAGGAATGACCTGTAGAATTTAAATCCCAAAAAATATACAGGGTATTCCATTTAAAATTCTATAGTTTATATCACTTCCGGTTAAACCGGAAGTAATACACAGATGCTATTATGTCCTAAATTGGCATCCGGTGATACAATATAAAGTCCCTAAATTTGAAAACTATACGGTTGCAATGAAGAAAATAAATTGCTGGATAGTAATTTCGTTGTCACCCGGTATAGAAACGAAAAAAGTTGTTATGAAGTTGAACTATTCTTTTTACATATTTTTACATATCCGGGAGATTTCCCACATTTCTTGGACCCACTGTATATTTTTTGACTAATGAGAAAAGTCGTATCAAACCAAAAAGAATTTAAACCTTTTGTGCTATAAAAACAATTCTAGTTATAATAAACTCTGATATCTGTGTACCGGATCTAAAATATTATTTGCAGCAAAATAGTATTTTGAACATTAGGTCTCTTTAAAATGTATTTATGCACGAAATTGTTTATCAAAGACCAAAATGGAGGTCATATGTTACTAATTGTTTATATTTCCATCACCGTTATTTTTTTACCGGCATATTAAAATTTCTAAATATAATGCAGTTTTCTGCGTACCTACTTACTGTGGGTAAAATGCATTCTTCCGTTGGCATTATAATGAAAACATGTAATTTTGTATTCATTTACCGATGAAAAATGTTTTTTTTTGGGTTTATAACATTTTTTCCCTTTTTTAAACTATAACAAAACTACCATTAGTACAATGACATACAGAAAATATACACTAAAACAAACAATATTTGAATGTCCATTTTCAGTGAAAAACACCTCGATAAATCCATTTTTTTATTTTCAACAGTTGTCTTGTGGTTTATAAGATTTTCAAATTCAAATTAAAATTATTATATTACATAAAAGCCAATAACAATATTGGATATGGTCGTCATTTAACAAACAAAAAATAAATTTATCTATAGCCATGGCAGCTTTATATGCGTCCCAAATCCGACCTCCCTTGGAATATTGTTCTCATATATGGGGCATGGCGTCCCCCACAACCATAAGCATTCTCGATTCTATTCAAAGAAGAGCTATTCGTCTCATTAATGATCCTTCACTTACAGAAAGGCTTCCTTCTCTTGCCTATCGTCGGGCTGTGGGGGATTTATCGCTTTTTTATAGGTACTTCCATGGCTTCTGCTCTAAAGAATTGTCCAGTACTTCCATGGCTTCTGCTCTGAAGAATTGTCCAGTATATTTCCTCCACTTACGGTTCCCAACAGAGAAACTCGTGGTTCGGCGCGTATGCATCCCTATACGGTCCAACTGGACAGGCCCCGAACTTCCCACTTTGTTCGTTCTTTTATCCCTAGAGTTTCTAGACTGTGGAACCTGCTGCCCCGGAGGTCTTTCCTTCCCCCAAATCTTCAAGTATTTAAGTCCCGTGTCTACAAACTCCCTTTTACTTCGCTTAAGACACCCCCGGTACGTTAGTATTTAGGCTTTTAGCCTTCGTGGTTTGTCCAAAGATAAAAAAAATTAAATCTACAGATATTACAGTTTGCCAGGATTAACAAGCAAAGCCCTGCACAAATTGTATAATCAACATTCTTACGGACAATCAAGCAGCCCTTGGTGCACTAATCAATCCCAAAGTATCGATCGTCTTGGCTGGTACTAGAATGCCCTGAGCAACTCAGGGAACTGGCGGAACGAAACCACTCGAGGTTGATGTGGGTGCCAGGGCATTGCGGAATTAGAGGCAATGAACACGCAGACGAACTGGCTAGAAGGGGTCAGCCACGACATACGTCGGGACAGAACCAGTCCTTGGAGTGCCCAAGAGCACCTTCCGGAATGCAGTACAAAACTGGGCAAAAGACCCGTAAAGACTGCACTGGAAAAGGCTTCCTCAACACATGCATGGGACATGTACATCAGAGGACCATGCACAAAAACAGCTAAAGAACTACTCAAAATGGGTAGGAATCAGCTAAGAACAATCACAGGTTTCCTCACCGGACATGCTCCAGTGAAAGAACACCTAAATAAAAATGGGATATACAACGGAGATTTGGACTGCAGATTATGTAGAACAGAGACCGAAACAGTAACCCACATACTGTTAGAGTATGAAGGCATTGGATCACAAAAGACAGGCAATCTTCGGGGATATTAGAGTGTCCCCGGAAACATATGGTACGCACCCAGCAGACCTAAACCGCCTTCTTCAAGGAACTAGGGTACTGGAATGGGTACAATAAAACGGGAGTTTGGTGCAATAAGCCTTTAGGCTGCAGTGCCACCGGACACGTAGACGGCTCCCAGGGAGAAAAAAGTAGGCTTGTAATCAGCGCTTTTAAATGGACACTTATGCAATAAAAACATTAAAAATGGCGTGGTGTCCAATAAGTTAATTTTTGCCGTAGGTCAATTAAGATGTCAAAGAAAAAAATTAGTATGTATCTTTCTCTGCAAAAATTGCCGGTTTTTTTTTCATCTGTTGCAAAAAAATCCAGCTTTGTCTTCTTAATATTTACCTAATTTTTAGAAGAGGTAATAGAACGGTTCTGCAGAACAACTTCATTATAAACACTTATGGTCTCGGTTCTGGTAAGTGTGGTATTGATTCTAAAGCATAAAAGGAATACACCAATTATCGAGATGCTTCTTATAAATTTTTAAAATAATTGCCGACAACTAAAGTTTGTTGCTTTTAAACATACTGTATTATCCATACATCCATACGTATTTTTATTAAACTAATATTATTTTTTCATATGCTTGTCAACATCCACTTAAAATTTGGCACGACTTCTAAAATCCAAAGTGATTCTATTTTTTGTCAGCGTTTGACAAAGTTGCATTTATTCTTTTAAAAGCTGCATATCGTTAAAATAACGCATTTTTTTTACAAAAGCTTTAGCTTGTCGCCCACCAAAGCCATTTTTTTAATGATTGGATTCACTGCAAAATCAGTATTTAAGTAAATGGAACCGCTTCGTTCCTGGTTTCAAATTATGTCCTCATCCAACCAATTGACGACCCTAAGGAATGAGTTGGGGCCACGTATACGAAGACATAAACCAGCTCCGAGCTTAGGAGCTGAGAGAGCTGATTTTGCAGGGAGTCGGCACATCGACTAGCGACTGTATTTTCCTACTTCACAGTGTCGTGCATGCATTATCAACGTAATGCCGCTTAAGAATTTTAGTTGTTGAGCAAGATTACATTGATGTCGCAAGCGATACTGGGATTTTGGTACGGAACACTAGATCCCCGAAATGTGACCCTTTATTTAATTGATTGTTTGTCTCGTCGACTTCAAGCAGTCAGTAAGCCAACCCAAGAGAATACACATTATAATGATTTAGTATATTACATTAGAAGGGTGGAAACTGACTTATTTCACACGAGTGGGAATATTGTTGCACGAGGCGTCAGCCGAGTGCGACAAACCCATGAGTGTAAGAAAGTGATTTTCACACAAGTAATGTACACTATTTTTCCTACGACCACAAATTATTCACCAAAAAAACAATAAAAGTTGTTTGTCTTCACAGAAAAAATAAGAAAACAATTGAAAACTTTGCATCACTAGGGTGATATATACTTTTCCTTACTGCGATATATTATACTGTTTAACAATATTTTTATATCAAAAATCACCTACCTAGAAGCTTTTTATCATTTTAGAATTAAAAAAGGTCCTCATTTAAAAAAATATTGCATGGGTTTTTCAATGTAAATCCCATTAACAGCCTGATAACTCCAAATTTATTTTAAATAAGAATGACAGCGATGACAGCTTTATATTATACTTTGCAACACTAGTGTTGTAAAGTACTTGCAACACTAGTGTGATATAAGGCATTTTCTATGCATGAAAACAGTGTTCTATTTACTATTTTCACATGTGGTCGTAGGAAAAAAGATATTTTATTAATTTAAAAATTGAGCAGTCCTAAAAAGATCTCCAAAAAAACTTTTATTTAACTTCTTGTGTTATCACATCAGTTTACAACATTTAAAATAATAAATAGTAGTGAAAATATTTAACCAGTTTGTTTTATCGAATTAATATACTTCATAAATATTTTTAAAAGTAAAATTGAAAGAATTTCTTTTAGTGGAGCTGATGAAGTATTAGCAAATAAATCTATCAGTATATTCGAATTTTAAGTTATCTAAATAGTACTCTTTAAAATTAATATTTATAATATTGCTGCCTAACCTTATAATATTTTGTGCCAGTTATTTATAAAACTTTTTGATATTTCGAAATCTGTCCTATTAATCCAAGGTTTATTAAATGCTTTTTGATTTTTTTTTTATAAATAGAATTGTTTAAGTGATCAAAAAATTTATTAAAAGTCAACTTGTCGGACAATACGCCGATTTTGATAATGTTTTGTACACCCATTTGCTTATCTACTCTACTTTATGAGCAAGATCGAAAATACGGGCCCACCATATTAATATTAAACATCAACAAAGTTTAAAAAACAAGCAGATTATAGCAAAACTACAGTGTAGGCCAAATTAAACTTGCACACTTTTTAACTAATGATAGCTTTTTATTTGTTGCGGCTATCTTTTTTCTATTTTTAAAGGGCTAATACTCTCTCTCTCTCTATTTTTTCTTGGTTTTGGTCCCTTCAGGTCCAATCCACCACTCTTCCCCTTCCGAACTATGCTTTCCAGGGCTTCGTCGGCGGAAAATCTGGATAATCGAGCTCGTAGATTCCAGAAATTCCAAAAAAGAAAACAAAAATAATTCTACAATCAATGCAATGCATAAATTGTCGGCTGTCAAACCAAGACCTGCTACTGGTATATATAACCTTCACTTTCACTACTGACAGTTCCCATGGCACGCCCATCTATTTCCCGCCATTTGAGAAATACCTCGTGTTCACCACCAAACAGGATACCATCAGCTTATAGGAATCTTCGCTCACAGCGCTTAGATCCAGAAGAAAGATGCCGTCAATTTAGCGTGAATCTTTCCTTGATCCCCGAAGGTAAAAACGTTCGTACGACACCTCTAGCCGCCACGCCGGGAAGAACTTTGTAGTCCTCTACGCACGTCCGCACTGTCCGGAGGTCAAACAAAGAGTCCAAAAGGGCTAATACGTAGATATGTTTTCTCTACGTTTGTTAATTTTGGTCAAATAGATTGAGTCAGGACCGGACTTACGATACTTTTTCCAAAATAATGCATTTAACTTCGTTGCAAAAGAAATCGAGTTCGGCTAATACGTTTAATTATAAATAATTTATTGTTGTGTTAGCATCCAACTAAGGAATCATGGTTACCTCAAATTTTTTATTTTTAAAGCACACTTAAAAAGGTAGGTAAGCTAAATTCGATTTGTTTTAAGTGAGGTTAAATGCATTATGTTGAAAAAAGTCCCGTAAGTACGGTCCTGACTAAATCTATTCGACCAAAATTGACAAACCTAGAGAAAACATATCTGCCTATTAGCCCTGTAAAAATAAAAGATAGGAACAACGAATAAAAAGTTTTTGTGTCTTAAAAAGTGTGCAAGTTTTATTTGGCCCACCCTGTAGTAAAAAACTCAAGTATATCCAAAGCAACAACTATACAACTAACATTTCCCAAAGAGAAAGACGTGTTCCAATATTGCCTTACTTACTTGAAACTTTGGATCCTCTTCTAAAACTTTCGTAGAGTTCTTGCATCGGGATGTAAATAGCTAACAAATTTTCCTTCTTTGGCATCCTTATAAAACCTTGATACTCTTATTACGTCGGGTCCCTGCAAAAAAATATATATATATTACTTTACCGGAAAAAAAACATGAATAGATGTTTATTCTTATAAACGAATTATGCTCTTATCTTAAACGGATCACCAGATTATGCAACTTATTGTACGATAGGTTGTACAACTGAAGTAGATTCGGCCGTCAAAACGATAATTGCATAATCTTAGGCGTTGTCGTTCAAGAATTTGTACAACAGAATGGCTGTGTCTGTGGACAAAATAAGGTGTCGTACAACCAAGGTGCATAGAGAGAAGGTAGTCTTGTCAAATCCCAGCCAATTAGTGCTTAACACTCTTAGCACTTTATTGCGTCACAAGATTCTGGTGTATAAAGTACGAACGCTGTAAATTTAACACTGTTACATCATCAACAACCAAATGTTTGCATACAAAACCATCGACTTGCCATGTTTTTTTTTTACCATAGGCATCGCCTAATTGTAGCTACCGAATAACTAGCTACCGCAAGTTTGTCGCAAATTATCAGTTTCACTTCTATCTGCCCTATCCACTGAACTGGATGGATTGCCAATGTTATTACCTGCGCGAAACAAAAGTTACATTTCATGGGCAAAAAAACGGTTTATGCGCAAGCAAGTTGAGGGGTTAACGCACCTGGCGCCAAACAGACTATCCGCATTATCGGAAAGAATTTGTCGACGGCACCCAAAGTCGGTCTATATAAAGGTCACGACATTCGGCCATATTGCTTTGACGTGTTATGACGTCACATCTCCCATTTTCCGGCCATGTTGTTTCAGTGCCGGAGATATACAGTTTACTGTATTAGTAGAACAACCGTTTACACAACAGTTTTTAATTATTATTAAGTTGTAAATTCTTTTACTTTAAATAAAAACATTTGGAATTACATCTTCCAACAAATATCACTTCCAAAACAATGCAAAATGAAATGCGCAAATTCTAGACGCCACTGGATTGATCATCAGCTTTCGATTTTACCCAGTCTTGCCAACTTTCTCTCTCGTGGAGGTGCCCTTCCTTGCGTCCCTGACCTCGAACCGCCTAAAAAGTTGAGGATATGTCTGCGTTTTGGTTAAGAATTACCCTGAAAGGTAGAAGAACAACTGGTATTACAATTATCACAATTTACTGTAATATGATTCTCCAGTATTATTATATTTTTAAAAATGGTTGTGTTCAAAAATAGTGTTTAAAATTGATGTTTTAAAATAGAATATTTAAACTATGTACACATTTTATGGTACCCAAAAAAAGGTAGGTTTTTGGAAGCTACGAAAAAAAAATGTATTAAAAACCTAATTATTGACCCATCAAATAAGAGGAAAGTAGAAGATTTCAAGTTTTAGAGGAAATGACTAATGTTTGCAGGTAGCAGGTTTTTTAGTCTAGACTTTGGGAATAAAATTCAGGATATGTTCTGGATAAACTCTAAACATATGCATGAAACTGGCAATAAAGTTAGGCAAAAATCTAATACTATAGTATGGCACGTGGTTTCAGACAATTCTGTAATATTTTATATGTATGTATATTTTGTATTCCATTTAGGTAAAGTATTTGTAGCCTTATTTACTTGACCCATTATTATTTTAAAAATATTGTTAAAGCTTTTTTGTTTATTAAATACAGACATACAGTGTGGTCTTTTACACAAGCGTCTTTTTAAAAATATATAAATAATGCATTTTTTTTATTTTGCTTCTATTTAGGACAATAAAATATTCAGTTAATATCTGGCCCGTCTGGTGACATTTTAATTTTAATTTTCTGGTAACTAATAGCTTTGTTCGCGGGTTTGATTCTGAACCGGTTCTGGGACTATTCGCATGCGCAGTGAAAAAAAGTAGCGTTCGCGGTTAGTAAATTCCTGAATTTTTAGTAACAGTTCTGTGTTTGCGGGTTACAATGGAATCAGTTCGTTACCGGTTCGTAACCTGATTAGCAGTCCTGGGATTTTTTGGAACTAAAAGTTCAGTTCGGAATTTCATGCGCATTGTCGACATGGTCAGCTGTTTTCTGTTTTTGTGGTACAGAAATAAACCGTTGTATTACCGTTTATTTGTTTCTGCCACTTTTTATGCGGGTTAATATACCTGTTGAATATTTTTTATATTTTTGTGATTCTGAGCGTATATAAACAAAGGATTTTTAATTGTATTCCGTATGAATGTATGTATGCAATAAAATAAATAAAAGATTTAATTAAAAATATAGACAATATTAGAAAATTTTACCATTTCTTGTTGTTTGAATTTTATCTTTAAAAACGAGAGGAGGCAGGGAATCGCTCGTCTTCCGCCGAGAGACCTCGAGTGGCTTTCTACAGTATAACAATTTACCTTTTTGTTTAAATTAATTTTTTTGTGTAGTATCCAATTTAACCAATGAAAAATCCTAACCAAAAGGCTAGGTTAGAATACATCCTCAGCTGTATAGAAAATCGTTCGCGGTAAATAAAAATTCTGAACTAATAAATAACTAGACATGCGCTTTAAAACAATTCTAAACCAGTTCGGTTCTGGTTTAGAATCGGTTCATTACTAGACCCGCGAACAAAGCTAATAATGACATGTATGTATTAAGCAAAATATATTTTTCCTGCAAAAGTTAATAAACAGATTTTTACGGACGGCCTTGATAAGGTTAATGTTTTTCTTTATTGTAGTACTTTTTAATATAATATTACAAAAAATACACGGCATAACACTACAACTATCTGAAGCATGCATATGCAGTAATTCAGTGTGTAAGTTGGGGTCATATGGGAAACTTTTTATTTTTTTTTTTATTTTTATTTTTTTATCTTTGGACAAACCACGAAGGCTAAAAGCCTAAATACTAACGTACCGTGGGTGTCTTAAGCGAGGTAAGAGGGAGTTTGTTGACACGGGACTTAAATACTTGAAGATTTGGGGGAAGGAAAGACCTCCGCGGGCAGCAGATTCCACAATCTAGAAACTCCAGGGATAAAAGAACGAACAAAGTGGGAAGTTCGGGGCCTGTCCAGTTGGACCAAATAGGGATGCATACGCGCGGAACCACGAGTTTCTCTGTTGGGAACCGTGAGTGGAGGAACTATACTGGACAATTCTTCAGAGTAGAAGCCATGGAAGTACCTATAAATCCCCCAAGCCCGACGATGGGCAAGAGAGAGAAGCCTTTCTGTAAGCGAAGGATCATTAATGAGACGAAAAGTTCTTTCTTGAATAGAATCAAGAATGCTTAGGGTTGTGGGGGACGCCATGCCCCAGATATGAGAACAATATTCCAAGGGACGTCGGATTTGGGACACATAAAGTGTATAAATTAGAAGCGGATTGATTTGACCAAAAAACGATATTTTTATAAAACGTTCTGCATGGTCCAAAACCTTAAAAGCCAGCATCAAATATCAAATTACTACCGTTTATACCCTGCAACTTTTAAACTGGTGCCTCGTTTACATCAAATTTTATCAGTCATCTACAAGGCCTCTTAGCTACAAATGTAATTTTTGCCCAAGAGTAAGGTACCTGGTATTTTTGCTAATATCAAAAATTGTTATAAAAAAATATTTAGAATTAAAAATTACTTTCAAATATGCAACTTTGATAATTTACAAAAAAATATATAGCAAAAATACAGAAACTAACCTCGTAGATGACTGACACAATTTAATATCTGATGATTGTATTTTAAGTTTTGGACCATGCAGAACGTTTTTTTTTTTAGCAAAGGTTTAAACTACCCAAAAACATATTTTTTGTGTCTTCACCATACAGGGCGTAAAAATATTATCAATAATGTGCGAAAACTAGTCCGTCCCTGGCAAACTAAAGAAGCGACATAAGTTTCAAGGGCACTATTTTAAGAGGTCTTTACTAGTATGCATCGTAATAAAATATTATCAAATTATACAGAGCGCTTTAAAAGTTATTCACGAAAAATCGATTTCTAGCTGCCCCCTTTAGGGGATCATATCTCCGCAGGGGGCTTAAACGGAAAAATTTTATAGGAACTTGTCGATTTCCCACATTTTCCCGGACACCCTGTATAAATGACCTTATAGACGTACTGCGCTGGTAACTACAATCTGCATACCTACTGTATTTTTCTAAAAACACAATACTGATATCTTTTTTTGTCAATAGAATGTTACCAACAACCGAATAAAAAATAAAAGTAAATAATTTAATTGATTTTATTATTATTATTTTTTTGACAAGCAAGCTATTATATAATCTCCACTTACTCTTCCATTATATATATCCGACTGATTATTCAAATTGATTGGAGTTACAATCGGTGGAACACTTTTACAGCAACTCATATTTCAGCACTTAAAAAATCCTTCAATCACTTATTATCTCAAAAACAGCACTATTTTCTTTTAAAAACCACTGGAACCGAATTAAACATTTTAAAAAATTGTATTTTAAGATTCATCTGGGACTCACGATCAGTTTCCTAGTGATTCACGCACTGCCGGTGGTGATTTTGGCTATTGTTCAAGATATTTTCAAAATGTTTTCACGTTCAAGTTTATATAATATTAGGTAATTTATGATTATCCGCGATTTTTACGGCTCTTAACGATGTCCACCATCAACCACAAATATATCTTTTTTCACTGACGTAAATTTTAAATTATCTTTAATATAATATCATAATAAATAAAGTGACTTCTTATGACAATATTTAGATCAAGTAATTACAATTAATTAAATACACTTTAAAAAATCCCCTGTTTACTTGTCAGTACTTTAATGCATTTTGGCAAAGGTACGCGCTTCTAATTTAAAAGTTACGTGCACATCATTGCGCAATGTGTTTTTATTCAACATTTTAATAATGTCCACTAATTTAAAGGTTAGAGCTGATCTAAAAATATAGTCTAATTGAAGTTGGTAAACAAATCTTTGCTAAAAGGTTTAAGGATTTTACGAGGGAGTATTCTTAATTCATACTCAAAAAGGCCGTTTGTAGGTATGACTTTTTTAACGACACAGTAATATATTAGAGACATGTTGCACCCCTTATTTTGCAATTCCGTTGTGGTTAACGTTATTCTGAGACTGCGCAGTAACGCAAACATGATCCGTTATCGTTATTAACCATACCGGACTCCTTTAATTACGGATGAATACCGAAGAGCTTATCGTTATCATTATTGTTAAACTGCGTGGTTGCCGGATTGTAGAAATTTTAATATCAATTATTTAAAAGGTTAACATTTTGTATGCCGTATTAATTAAAATATCATTTATACAAAGGCTCTAATTAGCGAAAAATCAATAGGAGTAATAAAAATCAAATAGTGTTAAGAAATTAAAACGGACTTGCACTTCTACGGATATTCTAAATCAGTAATTAATTTAGATGTTACAATCTGGCACCCTTGCTTTTTATTCTACTACCAAACTTAACTTTACTTTTTGTGTTTTGCTTATACTGTATTGTTTGCATCTACTTTAAAAAACGAAATCAACAGAAGTGTTTGCATATATTTAAATATCAATTTATATCTTATGAAGAATAAAAGTAAATACTGATTTTTCGTTAACTTTAAAATCGGTGAACCACAGGCAAAAATAAGGTTATGGGTCGAAAGCGCAGACGCAACATAAATTTCTTAAAAGAGGTTGCAAAATCTCTGTCTAAAACTGCTGCTGTAATCGTTATGTTTAATAACGATAACCATAAGGAGGCCAAAAAACGTCTGTTATTTTAAGAGGTGCAAAATGTCTCTATTAATAGTAATATATGTACCAAGTGCATAAAGTGATACTTTTTACGAATGGTAAGTTTGACAGCACGAGCCTTTAGGCGAGTGCGGCATTCAATAAGTAAAAAAGACACTTTATGCATGTGTTACATACTATATTTTTTCCACGACCGTATAAAAATTTCCCAAAATAGCATTGTATAGATGTTTTATTTATCTAAACCTATTAATTTTAATTTTTGCAGCACAGCCTAAAGCGGCCCACAGACGATCCATATTATTGCACAAAATTTCATATTGAACAATATTATTGACCGTTTGTGGTTTATATACAGTATATTGTATCAATCAAAAACAGTTTGATTTCTATTGTGCAATAGTGATTTATTGTTCCGTGTGTGGGTAATATTGCACAATTATTTCAGTTATCAAATACGAAAGAGTATGTTTTACAAAAACAAATACTCTTTCGTATTTGAAAACTGAAATAATTGTGCAATATAACCCACACACGGCACAATAAAACACTATTGCACAATAGTTTTTGATTGACACAATATATTGTACCAAGCTGTCAATATAAACCACAAACGGTCAATAATATTGTTCAATATGAAATTTTGCGCAATAATATTGATCGACTGTGGGCCGCTTTAGGGCTGTACTGCAAAAATTAAAATTAATAGGTTTAGATAAATAAAACATGTATAAAATGGTATTTTGGGAAATTTTTATACGGTCATGGAAAAATATAGTATGTAACACATGCATAAAGTGTCTTTTTTACTTATTGAATTGCCGCACTCGCCTAAAGGCTCATGCTGTCAAACTTCCCAAAAAAACAAAATGGATCTTACTAACATAAGGCGTTACAAAAATATTTATAACTTTACTCATATGTTCAAAAAACATTTTATAATATATTTTTAAAAACATTTTGGCCACAATATTTTTTTGTCACAAATAACATTTATTTAATATTGAAAAACATTTTAAAAAGTTCAAACAAAGCAGATTTTTCTGTATCCATAATACCACTTAAGTTTTACGTAAATAGTTAAAATATTGCAAATAAAATATAAAAGAATACCAACAATTCCTCAATGATTTATTGTTGTAGATAATTTTATTATTTATTTATTTAAATCACCAATTATTAAAAGATTTTAAGAAAATGTAATGGGGTCACGATTTTATCAGGTATTAAAACTACGCAGTCTAAATAAAATAAACTTAATGCCTAATTAATTTATCAATATACTTAAGATTAACAGTAATAATATCCTAATTAGGACAAAAAACAATTATTTTTAAACACATTTACATTAAAAAGTGATTAAAATATCATCACAACACCGCGTATAGTGCTCGCTTACGAAAATAACCACGACACTCGTAAAACTAAAGTTCCCGCGTCGCGAAATAGTCTGTAAAATTTTCAGCTAAGTTCCACCTCTCAATTTTCGCGTCTCACTTAGAAATATATGTAAATAAACACCAACCAATATAATCCTGTTATTTTTATTAATTTTGGCAAGCAAACCTTGTTTAAAATTTTGCATTAAAAAAGACAACTTATCCGAAACATACATTGGATCCAGGGTCGTTCTGTGAAGGGTCGCGATATTCACCCATATTTGAAATGGTTTTGTTAACGTCACGTGGAACCTTTTTAAAATTAAGCGACTTGGCAACGTTGCAGTTGCAAATTTGACATTTCATAATCAAGTTTTGCTTTCTGTTGTTGCAGTTAATATTCTATAATCCTCCTTTTCGCGCCTATTTCATTCCAAAGCACCTTATTCACAGAGAAATTAGTCACCAAAAATCCCCATCCGACCTAAACTTTTTAAAAACTCCCCTGTCTGGAGCCTATTTTTTCATGGTGCCCTAGGCTGTAGCCTAGTGAGCCTTATGGTTAATACGGCACTGGATGAATATAATAAAAAATAAGAAAATAGTTAGTCTACAACTAGAGTTAAGCGTTTAAGTGGTTGCCATCATGGATTTCGTTAAAAATTCAGCAATGAAGCAAAACGTGCGAAGTCAGTTTTGGTTTATCTGCAGTTCAAGTCTAAATAACGAAGAACTTACGCTTTATGGCTATATATAAAGTTTCTCGAAACACTGACTATTATCCTGCTTTGTGTTATTTAGGTTGTCAGACAATGATGCCTAATATTTTTCGTAAAATTTAATAACTAATCAGGTAATTTATGTAAATATTCTTTGCCAAATTGAATCTAGATACCCATTTTTATCAGCTGTTTGACCGAATTGCAACACTGTGCTCCTTAATTTGAATTCCCAATAAGTGTCAACATTAGTGCTCGGTGAAATACAGTTTATTGTATTGTTAGAACAACAGCTTACACGACACTTTTTAATTATTACTATTAAGTTGCTTTAGTTAACTTCTTCAACTTTAAATAAAAAAATATTTGGGATGATATCTACTACTACTACTACTACTACTACTACTACTACTACTACTACTGCTACTACTTTTAGAACAATGCAAAACGAAATGCACAAATTCTAGACGCCACTGGATTGATCATCAGCTGTCAAAATATAGTGACTTTACACAGTCTTGCCAACTTTTCCCGGTTCCATACCCTTCCTCGCGTTCCCAACCTTGAAACGCCTTAAGTCGAGGTTCTGTCGCAACCTTTGAAAGTATATATAATATACAGAGTGTCCTAACTAGGCGAGGCGTAGTGCAGTAGTAACGTACCAGCTTCTCACCGCAGCGATCCGAGTTCGAATCTCGGAACCGGAAATTGGCATTTAATCGCTCGTCACTTACAGATCTGATGGCTTGGTAAACCACTGTGTAGTATTCTGCCTACCCCAGGTAGTAGTTATTGAAAAAATAACGTCCGTGGTAGCACTACCGCGTTGTCTAAAAGGTACTGTGAAATGCAAAAATTGCATGTTTCAGTGTTTGGATAACGTTGACGGAACAGCGTGGAAAAGGGGTTAAACATCTAATA
Organism: Listronotus bonariensis; assembly: GCA_014170235.1. NCBI lineage: Eukaryota > Metazoa > Arthropoda > Insecta > Coleoptera > Curculionidae > Listronotus > Listronotus bonariensis. The sequence goes on from JACEGR010002762.1 coordinate 76,543, forward strand.
ACCCGACACTCACGGTACTCTGGTACTTAGGCATAAAGCCTTCGTGGAGTGTTAAACAGATTTAAAAAAAAACTCTATTAATACACGAAATAATAATACTAAAATAAACAAATTTTTTGACATACCTGTTAGTAGTTCTTACAATTGAAGGTAATTAATTACATAATTACACACTTTTTGTCACTCCGACAGTGACAGAATTATTTAAAAATAATTTTAACCAAAATATTATTTTCTTTTTCACTTTTAATCGTGACTGAGTTTATAAGCATACTGCTGATATCTCAAAACCAGCAATAATTAACTTATATTGTGTTATACATTTTGGATGTAGAATTTAATACAGAATCAAAATTTGTTAAAATATACAGGGTGTTCTATTTAAGAAAACATATTTGACGATAAAAATAATGTTTTGAGACACCTTGTATAGTCGCGAAAAAATCATCAATCACCTCATCCTTTGCTTATGAGTGGCCAGGTTTTTGGCAGAGCGGGGACACATTTAACCTTGTGGGCGTCACATTTGAGAATAACCTTAACTGGCATAAACACATTGTATCTATAGCCACCGCGGCTTCAAAAAGCTTGGATTTCTCTTCTGGAGCCAAAAGCATTTTTCTCCTTCCAATTTATACACTTTGTATGTGTCCCAAATTGACCCTCTCTGGAATATTGTTCTCATGTCTGGGGAATGGCATCCCCTACAACCTCAGCATTCTTGATGCCATTCAAAGAAGGGCTGTTCGTCTTATTAATGATCTCTTTACTTACTCAAAGACTTCCTTCTCTCGCCCATCGACAGCTGTGGAGATCTACTTCCCGTCTCCTTCTCACAGATACTTTTACGGCTTCTGCTCCGGCGAATTATTCAGTATAGCTCCTCCTCTTGCAGCTCCCAACAGAGAAACTCGTGGTGCCGCGCGCGTATGCATCCCTATATGGTTTAATTGGACAGGCCCCGAACTTCCCATTTCGTTCGTTCTTTATCCCTAGAGTCAGATTGTGGAACCTGCTGCCCGCGGAGGTCTTTCCTTCTCACCTTCAAGATTTAAGTTTTCTAAATCGGTGTAAAAACTAAATAACGAACGTGGCTGTAAGGATTTCGGATTTAAAACACTTAACAAAGGATTTGGAGACATGCGGGTTTCACATACATTTATATGTGGCTTCTCTTAAGGAAATAAGAAATACTTTATTTACTTCGACTTTGCTAATTGATCATTTTCGTCTCTTTTAACACAATAAAGTAGTTTAAAAAAACAATACACTTACTTTTATGGGAGTGGTTAAAATCGATCCTGACAGGGGGTGATACTACTTGATGAAATAAGGTGGGGTATATAATTTTCAAAATGTCGTTCGTTTTCGGTTACAAACGTCAAGGTTCGATTCTTATTTTAGTTTTTCGCCATATTGCATTTATTTTTAACTCAATATTGATATTTGGCACACAAATTAAGCTTTGCAGATTCTAAAATTTAGAGACAAAGTGTTTAAATACCTGGAGGGCCTTTTACCTAAAAATTTATTTACATTATTACTTTTTTGAGGTATCTCAGGAGTTACTGGACACCCATGTATGTAGGTAATTTGATTGAAATTGATAAAAACTTTGATGTCTATTACGGTGGCAAACGGCGGGGTTCACGAACTTTAATAGAGTACGACTTAGGCCTTTGATTGTCTACGAAATGGCGCCCCCAGCTTTGCTGGTATCTGTCAAATATAAAAGTTATGTTGTAAATAAATTCTAAGATTTAGGTAAAGTGCCCTCTGGCGGTATTTAAAAAAAGTACTTTGTCTTAAAATTTAAGAATCTGCAAAGCTCGATTTGTGTGCCAAATATCAACTACTGGGTAAAAATAAATACAATATGGCGAAAACTAAAATAAAAATTAAAACTTTGACGGCTGTGTTACTTTGTCAAGTAGAATCACTCCCTTAAGTTTCGTGATTGATTTTTGAATGACCTCTGTATTATGAACTATTTCACTAAAGTGTTTTACACTGGGAAACTCTCAGAGAAACTTCCTGTTTTCTACTGACAAAACTCCTACCTGCTCCTACCTTGATAAAACTAACATGATGGTATTTCAGCGACAAAATTTAGTTAGGTTCCATATCATAAGATAATTCTTTTTAGGCAAAATACTTTCCTTTGTTTTATTTAAGTGTGTTGCTTTTTACACTCGTATAAGGCATTTTCAAAACCACTCACCTCACGGCTCGTGATTTTGTTGTAAATGTCATTTAAGAAATTGCCTTAAGCAACAAATTTTCATACAGTCGAAATATTTTGCAGCAAAATTTTCTTTTATGATAATATAATATACGATTATATTTTGTAGTTTTGTCAAAATTTATTTTTTTCGTTACGTACATATTTCGTTTTAGACCATCAACGTCAATGTGGATTTGCTCTATATTGATTTGGGCATTCATTTATTGAATAGCTCTAGTTGGGTACACGCCAAGTAAGCTAAAATGCCTCAATCTTAATATTTAGTATAAAATTTGCAAAAGCAAACAATATGAGATGCCTGTGTTTATTTTTTTTCCGGTAAAAAGTCCAAATGCCATTTTTAGAGCACACCTAATTTATTTGGCTTTAAGAATGCAATTATTTTTTTATCTTTTGACAATCCACGAAGGCTGAAAGCCTAAATACTAACGTACCGTGGGTGTCTTAAGCAGGGTAAGAGGAAGTTTGTTAACACGGGACTTAAAAACTTGAAGATTTGGGGGGAAGGAAAGACCTCCGCTGGCAGTAGGTTCCACAGTCTAGAAACTCTAGGGATAAAAGAACGAACGAAATGGGAAGTTCGGGGCCTGTCCAATTGAACCGTATAGGGATGCATACGCGCGGCACCACGAGTTTCTCTGTTGGGAGCTGCAAGAGGAGGGACTATACTGGATAATTCGTCGGAGCAGAAGCCGTAAAAGTATCTATAGAAGAGCGATAGATCTCCCACAGCTCGACGATGGGCAAGAGAAGGAAGTCTTTGAGTAAGTAAAGGATCATTAATAAGACGAACAGCCCTTCTTTGAATGGCATCAAGAATGCTGAGGGTTGTAGGGGATGCCATTCCCCAGACATGAGAACAATATTCCAGAGAGGGTCGAATTTGGGACACATACAAAGTGTATAAATTGGAAGGAGAAAAATACTTTTTGGCTCGGAAAAGAAATCCAAGCTTTTTTGAAGCCGCGGTGGCTATAGATACAATGTGTTTATGCCAGTTAAGGTTATTCTCAAATGTGACGCCCACAAGGTTAAATGTGTCCCCGCTCTGCAAAACCTGGCCACTCATAAGCAAAGGATGAGTGTTTGATGATTTTTTCGCGACAAGGAACATGATTGTGTTTTGGATGCATTAAATTGAACGAGATTTTTGGCGCCCCAATCCAATATCAAATTGAGATCCTGTGAAAGAGATATCTGCATCGCCCTGCGTTTGCTTTCCAAGTCGGGTTGAGAGATTGGTTTGGGAACCTGAAAAGTGGAGTGAAGGGTACTATCGTCAGCATAACTATAGAATGGGATTGGTTGTGGAAGAAAGAAGGTCGTTGATGTGAAGAAGAAAACAAAGTTGGTGCTAGTACTGAACCCTGAGGCACTCCAGCATTAATTTCGTGAAAGCTTGAAGAGTGGCCATCAACAATGACTGATATACGTCGATTAGAAAGATAACTGGAGAGCCAAGAGCAGAGTTTAGTTGGAAGACCGTAGGAGGGAAGTTTATTAAGAAGTGCGTCATGCCAGACTTGGTCAGAAAGCTTTAGATATATCAAGAGCAATCGATCTGGGAAGTTTAAAAACTAAAAACACGCTTTTATATGCAACCGAACTAAAAATTAGAAAATAATTTTTCATTAAAAAAATATTGTCATTTCATAGTAAAAAGCGTGGGGTGCATTTTACTATTTTTTCATAACTTTTCCATCATAGATATTTGCAAATATAATAATTATAACATTTTAATATATTTATCACCCCACGCTTTACTATGAAATGACAATATTTTTTTAATGAAAATTATTTCTCTAATTTTTAGTTCGGTTGCATATAAAAGCGTGTTTTTTAGTTTTTTTAAACTATTAATTATTTTTCATTTTTTAGTTTCTGCTACTCTTGACAAAATGGCGAAAATTTTTTTAATGAACAAGAGTGGCAAATTTTAAAATTTTTCCAACAGATTGCAACTCACTAAAAATTTCTTCTTCATTAAGTAGCAAAGTTTGAAATTTTGCCAACAGATGGCAATCCAGGCAATGTTTGGACCGTTGCCAATATATTGCAACCCACTAAAAATTTCTTCTTCATTTAATAGCAAAGCTTGAAATGTTGCCAACAGGTGGCAACCTAGGTGTTGTTTTTATATTTTTATAATATAAAGGAAAATTTTTTTCCTGGCGATCCAAAAAAAGAATGTTAATTTTTATTAATTGCACATTATGTATTATGTATACATTACACATAATGTAATTTTTATTATGGAATCCTTGAACTAATGGTGCAACTAACCCTATATTTTTATTGTTCATAAAAATTGAACACTCATGGTGCAACTAACCAAATTGTGTAAAAACTAAAAATTTCTTCTTCATTTAATAGCAAAGTTTGAAATGTTGCCAACAGATGGCATCCTAGGTGTTGTTTTTATAATATAATGGAATTTTTTTCCCTGGCGATTCAAAAAAGATAACGGGATACTGTTTTAAATTATTGCATCTTCATCGGTCCTTGACACGTGTGCAAAGTTTCAAAGAAATCGAATAGCTGGAAGTTGGTTAAAATTAGGCTCAAAGATTCCGTTACATAGATAGATAGATAGATAGATGGACGTTTTCTTAGTAACGACAAAGAAAGCAGCTCACGGGCAAGGAATTTTTTGTTGTACTCCTGATATTTCCTATGGTTTAAAGCAAGCCAGACTCTGAAAATATCCATCGAATGTGCTGGCGATATGAGAATCCAAATATCTTTTTGACGCCAATAATATCAAGCAAATACTCAGTTCTATGTAATGTTGCATCGAAATCTATATTTTTGCACTGTATAAGTTGGAAATAGAATTCAAAACCATATGTACGTTATTAGGAACACCTATAAAAACACATCATGTTAAAAAAAAAAAAAAAATCTCTTACATCTTGTTGCTTCTTGGCTCCAACTCTCAACACTGTGCATCCAACGGAAACAGAGGCCCTCTGTGAGGAGTGGGTCTGCTCGCCAGATAAAAATGCTGAGGCGGCCGCTACTCCGGTAAGAGCCAAAGCTCCCGCACCACCACCTATGTATTGTAGGTATTGATCCATATCGTCCACTCAAAACAAAGAAAACATTTTATTAACACTAGAATTATTGTTTGTATTTGTTGATTAGTACACTAGCGTGTTCGATTAGTTTGTATTCCCAACCGTTTTCTAGTGATAACTCTCTTTAGCCGTAGGTTAAAAACATTACCTATTGCGGCAACTCTGACACGTGAACTAAAAAAAATGACGAAATTTATGGCAACTTGATCTTTGATTTAGGGCATGTGGCGTTTTGCTGTTACATTGACACAAAACGCTAATTAAAAAGCGTGTAAAAAAGTTTACTTTCTCTTAACACTTATGTTGAAGTGAGCCTTGTTTCAAAATTGTACAATCTTAAAATTTTTACAAAAATAAGATAGATATCGCATCAGTTATGATTTTGAGAGCTAGAATTTATAACGCGGGAAGCTTCTAGATATTATTCTTCTATTTCTTTTGTGTTGTGTTAAAAAAAAAGTAAAAAAATGTTAACAATATTACCTATTCGTTGAATGGTATTTGATAAGTCAGAAATGAATGGTAAAAATGAAATGTCATAACGGATCTATTTTGAAAAGCATTGCTGTTGTGGAGTTGCAAAGGTGGACAAAGAGACTAAAAAAGGAGAATAATTTATTTTTATATTCAACTAAAAATAAATAAAGTTGTGATATTATTGAAATATGATTATCAATACTATAATGTTTTGCCTTTCTTTGTCATTTAATTTACAAATTATAGTCCACTCTATTTAAAATATTTTTGACTTTTATTTGATGCAGACTACATATTACTGGATTCTATAGCGTCAACATTATTTTATTATTTTTGGAATTCAAATTTTGTTGTGTTATTGGAGAAATTAATGCTATAATAGATTTTATCAAACTAATTAGTAGTACGTAAACTTGGACCGGCCCCAGTGTATCCGGTGCGCATATTGACGTACTGGGCTTATTAGAACACATTATTTTTATTATACTATTTGTACTCTAAGTGTACTATATTTCTTTTATGATATGCCGGTTGATGCAGCTGGTCATCGCACTATGGGATAGAAATTAATTTTTTTGGTCAAAATTCTGAAACTTACCAATCTAACTTAAAATGAGGTGCTTTTTACTGGAAAAATATTATAAATTATTACAAATGCTTTTGGAAACCTAAAACTTATTATATGTTATTATAAATTTACACCCCCTTAACATTATTATTTTTTATTGTACAAAATAAACTAAAATGTCAGCTTGTTTGGTTAATTCGGTAGTATTCTAATCAGTAATCCGATGATTATTATCTCATATGATATACAGGGTACGACAATAGGTATGATTTTTTTAAATGGAATACCCTGAATATTATATCACCACCAAAAAATCTTTTAAAATGCTTTAAAAATACCTACATTTGATGTGTCTATCTCAATTAGTTTCGGAAATATGACCATCCAAATCTGAAAATAATTTTAAATTATTCTTAGAAGCGTAATAGAGATACATCTTCCCAACTTTTTTATTTTTTAACGTATAAAATAAATAAAAACACTGATTTGTTGGGTAGATTCTGTAGAATCCATATCTTTCATCAGAATGCTTTTATCTTTTAGGATATACAGTGTAGGACAAAACATATTAAATTTTAAAATGGAAAACCTTGTAAATTATAAAAAATCTTGTATCTGTCCTTACACTCAGAAGTAGCAAAAAGTAGAAAGGCAATTGTAAGTACAAAAACTGATAAAGAAAAAGGTAAAAAATCTTTGACAACAGTAGCGAGACTTCGCGAGACTGCATCGGAAACACAACAATAGCTCTTATTATTTAAACTCTTTTACTTTTTTAGTAAACAAGGCTAATAATAAACTAAGTAGATTAAATGTTGTATATTTATGTTTACTTAAAATACATTTTCAAGTTTCTTATTACCCCAATAGAAGTCGTCATATCCTTTTATAATTTTGTCACACAAATAAGTAAAAAAATTGTAATTTAATAAATGTTGTGTTGTTATTAATAAAAGTTTTTTTCCATTCTTTTTTATCTTTACAGTACTTACATTGTTTTACTTTTGTTAGACCTACCATATGTTCATCAAATTTTGCTGTCAAATAAAAACTGAAATGACCTAACCTTTGACACAACGATATAATGTGTCTAGTTTACTATTAAGAAAATTAAATAAATATATTATCTAAACTACACACATAAAACCACTTGTTTATATTATGTCTAATTTACTATTTATCAGTGGATAAATTGGACAAGTTAACTCAATGTAATCACTCTATTTGCCATTTATAGCTGCTTAAAAATAAGTATGCAAACAAAACAAAAACCGATACTGATATACACAGGGCCGGATTTAATGGGGAGGGGCAGGCGGGGCTACTGCCCCGGGGCCTTCACAATTAGGGGCCTTTAAAAGAAATTGATAGAAGAAATAAAGAAAAAGTACATATTTATTAGAGACATTTTGCACCCCTTATTTTGCAATTCCGTTGTGGTTAACGTTATTCTGAGACAGGGCAGTAAAGCAAACATGATCCGTTATCGTTATTAACCATACCGGAGTCCTTTAATTACGGATGAATACCGAAGAGCTTATCGTTATCGTTATTGTTAAACTGCGTGGTTGCCGGATTGTAGAAATTTTAATATCAATTATTTAAAAGGTTAAAATTTTAATGCAGTATGAATTAATATATCATTTATACATAGGCTCTAATTAGTGATAAATCTATAGCTGTAATAAAAATCAAATAGTGTTAACAAATTAAAACGGACTTGCACTTTTACGGATATTCTAAATCAGTAATTAATTTGGATGTTACAATCTGGCACACTTGCTTTTTATTCTACTACCAAACCTAACCTTACTTTTTGTGTTTTGCTTATACTGTATTGTTTGCATCTACTTTAAAAACGAAATCAACAGAAGTGTTTGCATATATTTAAATATCAATTTATATCTTATGAAGAATAAAAGTAATTACTGATTTTTCGTTAACTTTAAAAACCGTGAACCTTAGGCAAAAATAAGGTTATATGTCGAAAGCGCAGACGCAAAATAAATTTCTTAAAAGAGGCTGCAAAATCTCTGTCTTAAACTGCTGCCGTAATCGTTATGTTTAATAACGATAACCATAAGCAGGCCAACAAAGGTCTGTTATTTTAAGAGGTGCAAAATATCTCTAATGAAGGACCATTTTTCCTTTTTTTTTGCTTTTCAATGTTTCTTGGGTACAAAATTTCATTACTTAATTATTGATGAGAAACTTTTTTTTTTGGTACAAAATACCATTCACTTTTAGTTTGAGGTGGCCACCAGCCTCATTGCCCCAAGACCTCCACACATCTAAATCTGGCCCTGTATATTCAGGATTTCTGGAAAGTCAAAAATAATACTGACAAAGTTGATGGAAAAATCCATTATGATCCAGAAAATTATAAAGTGACCATGGCAAAAAATTGTTGGTTTGTCGAGATATTAGTATTCGTAAGTGGGTCGAGTGATACATCATTTTAAAGCTCCTGACAAGTAATTTATAACCCTAGAATATGAAGTCAATATCTTCACCTATTACAAAATGGCGGTACTTTAAAAATTACCTAAATACCTGATTTGGATGGTCATATTTCTGAAACTAATAAAGTTAGATGTACTTAATGTGGTATTTTCTTAAAGCTCATTTAAAGATCTTTTTAATGGTAAAATTATATACAGGGTTCTTAAATAAAAAATATGTACTTTTTTCTTTTACCCTGTATATTACTACCAGTATCACCATTAAAAAGACCTTTAAAAGAGCTTTAGGAAAACACCACATTAGGTACATCTAACTTTATTAGTTTCTGAAATATGGCCATTCAAATCAGGTATTTAGGTAATTTTAAAGTACCGCCATTTTGTAATAGGTGAAGATATTGACTTCATATTCTAGGGTTATAAAGTACTCGTCAGGAGCTATAAAATGATGTATCACTCGACCCGCCTTCTCATTTAAGAATTTTGGGGTGGTGGCCCTGGTGGTTAAGGAGTTAAAGGGGCGCCGTCCATTTTTTTGTAAAAACGTTCCCCCTCAATAAATATCTTGACGTGTTTCGCCGATTTTCTCAAATCTGTCTCGTTTCGAAGATAACTTGAGTGGAAAGTTTTTAAATGAACACCCTGTATGTAGTTTATTATGTGTTAAAAATACACAACAAAGTCACATGTTGTGTCATGCACAATATCAAAATATACAGCTAAAATGCATTTGCTTACGTCACAAAATTCGTAAAAACTCACCAAAATCCGGCAAGACACTGCGCACAATTCACTATTTCAAAATGTTCTCAACACAGTTTTAAAAATAAATTAACTACACCAGACAGTAGACACCACGTTGTTCCACGTTTTTTTCATATGTATTTTAAAAAGTGATACCGGTTTTTTTATATTTAATTGAGTAACATGCTTAATTAAACAAATAGTTTTGTGTACTGCATTAACCTCATTTTTTTAAATGATGTTTCCATATAAAATTACAGCGTGTTGTGGTAATGATATCAAAATAATTTAAGACTTTAGGTTAGTTATTGAAATTTAGTTGAAACGCTTGGATATATTTACTACTTTCAGCTTCTTTTGCTAACTGACAAAAGACAATATTAGAACATGACACAAAGAGTAGCCATTCTATAAGTATATTTACCCTAATTTTTCGAATCATCCAAAAATAAATATCTCTACAAAGAGCACATTTTTACATTGAAATGTATGCAGTTCATTCACTGTTTCACACGTCCTTAAACGAGGTAATCTATATAACTATCTCTTTTTATCGCGAGCGCGTACTACTTTTAATGGATCCGTTAAAAGAAATGAAGTACTTTTCTGGGCCAGGATAAAAGTTAAAGAGGTTCAACAGTCATTTTTCAAAAGCTTAAACAACTGTATATACTTAATTTTGCTTACTGTACAGAAAATATCGAAAGTTCTATTTTAAAATCCTATGTTTAGCAAACCAACGTGTTACTCGTTTATATGTCGTAGATTACCAGGATTTTTCGTCATAAATTTCCCGATAAAATAATAAACTAATTATGTAAGTACGTGGTTTCCTCGAAAATAATCTATACACATTGATTGTGGTTGGAATCTTAAATTTTATTCATTGAAACATGGAAATAATTGTCAGGAACGCGAATATTGATAGTAATTTATGTAACAAATGAATAAAGTAATAATTTTTTTACGAATGGGAGTAATAGAGTAAAAAGACACTTTATGCATGTGTTACATACTATATTTTAGGACTTATGTCCTAAAACGCACCTATTTCTATTAGGGGTGTGCGAATATCGATCGAATCGAATCGAATATTAATATTCGATTCGAAATTTAAATCGAATAATTCGAATTTTTGAATTATTCGAAATTCCACGAATAATTCAAAAAAATTCGAATAATTTAAAATTTTTGAATAATTCAAAAATTTTTGAATAATTCACGAATAATGCGAACTATTCCTAATTATCAAAATATGAATGGATTCTTTATTTTATCCAATTGAGATTCCATAACATCGGGCATCAAAATATTCTACTGACCCATAATATCCTTTTTGAATAAAAATTACTTATCTGAAGAAGACAATTGCTCAATTTTTTATTTTAATATAAATATATATAAAATAAAATCCTCTCTTTTAAGTTTTAATATAAAATTTTGAAAGACCCTGTCCAAATTGCAAAAGATAAATTATTTTTCAAGTTTAGTAACAGATTTAAGAAATACCCTCTATGATGAATATGCAAAATACAATATTAATTGTCAACCACAATAAATCGTAATAATTCGAAAAAATTCGAATATTCGAAAAATTCGAGATTATTCAAAATTCTCTCGAATTATTCGAAATTTTTTCGAATTATTCGGAAACATTCGAATAATTCAAATTTACGAATTATTCTATTCGAGCCTCAGAATCGAAATATTGATATTCGATTCGATACGAATTATTCGTATGTTCGAATTATTCGCATACCCCTAATTTCTATATATCAAAAAGACGTCCTAGTAGTGTATTTCTAAGTAAAGTTAAGACCACATTTATTTCATTCTGAAAGCGATGCCGCCAAGTACACAAAAATTATAAAGCAAATAAACCCTTTTGTAAACAATTTATTGCAGCAAAAAATATTCAACTCGACGAGTACGCCAAGTGTCACAGTTTTATGGCAGGCCAGAGACAGAAATAAGAGGGGTGTTTTTAAGTACAGTCTGCCCACTGAAACGTGCGAGACGACGCAGAGGCAGGGGAAATAATATTCTGCATTATCCAGTCTAATCAGAGGCGTGCAAATAAATGATTGCTAAAACAATTTAAAAATGATAAAAAATATGTAAACAATAATTTATGTTAGTGGAAACTGCAAATATCTAAATATTTTTAATTATAATGAGAATATCATCTCAGTAATATAATTAATAGCATCAGTGATACTAAAAGAATTCCAGATTTGACTGTCTTTTTGTTTATAACTATTCACACAACGTTTTGAGTAGTCCTATCTCTATCCGTTTTAGAGTTTACACTGAAAACGAACAGAGATAGGACTGCCCGAAACGTTGTGTGAATATTTATAAATAAAGATTATGAAAATCGAAATTCCTTTAGTATGACTGATGAAGATAATTATTGTCCACCACATTCAAACAAAGTTAATAGGTAGCATTTTTTTAATATATATATATATATATATATACATTTAGTATTGATAATCATATTTCAATAATATCGCAACTTTATTTATTTTTAGTTTAATATATATATATATATATATATATATATATATATATATATATATATATATATATATATATATATATATATATATATATATATATATATATATATATATAAAAACTGGAGAAAATAAATAAAAAAATCTTACAGAATAATGGTACAAAACAACAAAATTCTTGTACTAGGGAAAAATGTTTAACAAAAAAGGAAACTCTTGTATTTATGCACAAAAATGTAAAACTTCATTTAATAAATATTTTAGCAGAGCGCTGTTAAAAAAATTAGTGTTACTCGCTAAGGAAGAGGTATTGCCAGTACATTAACAAGAGAAACTTATTAAAAACATATTGTCCATAATAATTGGGTTAATTTTAAATATAATTAAATATATAATATATTAATTATATTAAATTTTGCACAAAATACATTTTTCCCTATAATTTTACGTGCACAGCCACTAACCCTTAATAAACATTTGTACGTTTAAAAAAAATTAACTGTTAACTTCTTCTTCGTCGTCTTCATTGTCATCGTCATCATCGGAGTTGTCCTCATCACTGCTCTCATTGCCAACTTGAATCATTAGAGGTTCTACTTCCTCCATGTATTGATCAGTCTCCCAAAAATTTTTTTCAATGTCAATTACATGCCTGCAACATTTTTCCCAATCTGTGGGTGTAATAGACTCCAAACCCTGCTCAACAAGATCTAATAAACTTTTCAAAGATAGATCACCGGTCGTGTTGTGGCTACGTATGAAATGTTTTAATTGGGCCCATATCAACTCAATGGGGTTAAGTTCGCACATGTATGGGGGTGTACGTAGTGGAATATGGCCAGAAGAACGAATAATTCTATCTCTATCCAGAATTTACACAAGTCAAACTTTTTGCTTGCGCAAGTAAACGATTTTTGTTTACATGCTAAAATGTATTTGCACTAGTCAATTTGCGCAAATTGCATAAGCGTAAAACCCACCTTGAGGCTTGAAAGGAAAACAGATTTATTTATTTAATTTATTATTTAGTTACATCCATACCTACCTTAATGATTTTTGAATGCGATGCAAAATCAAAATACTACTATCTACGGTATAATACACACCCAAAAACCACAACACTAAAAATTGTTAATAGGAAACAACTATTTTAAAAGCCGGGTAAGTACGGTAAGTACAATAAATTCCAAACCATTCGCATTCCCCGTCTATGTTGATGCGATGCTCCACCTCCTTGGAGGCTCGTTCCAGCGGCAACCAATCAGTAGACATTATTTGAGTGCTTATCTTGGTAAAGTAGCACTGTTGTCGGAAATTAAGAATGTAAAAACATTTTAGGGCGATATGAATAATAAAACATAGTATAAGCGGTTCATCTCAGAAAATAGAGCAATAAAATAAAATCTCTTTTAAAAATTAAAAATAAATCAATAACAAGGTGTAAACAAGAACTGTATAAAATATAAAATATTATATTTAAAAAGTATAAGATAGGTTTACAGCATTAGAATGAAAAACTGGCAACATCTTAAAAGCAACTTCAGTTTTTTTCCGCATTCTTTTCATCTGGCTAGACTCAGTTGGCGAACTTTACATGATACGTGTTTTTGCAATGTTTTTATTTATTTATCTAAAAAATATGTAGTCAGGCTCTGTCAAAGGCTACGTGTTTTCGAAAAGGTTTGTTTACTTTATCATTTTTGTGTACTTGGCGGCATCGCTTTCAGAATGAAAGAAATATGATCTTAACTTTACCTACCCTGCATATAACATAATTTTATTCGTTAAGGAAAACAACAGATATTTTCAAACATGACAATGAATAAAAGAATACTGCAGGCCTGTGCTATATCAGCATCATCAGCATTTTTGCAATGAAAATAAGCCAACATTTTTATAAAATCTCTATTTTCTGCCATTGGAAAATAAAGCATAAGGAAAGTCTTCGTGCAAGAATAGTATATTACATTAGCAAGTGTGGAAAATGACTAATTTCACACGAGTGGGAATATTGTAGCACGAGGCGTTAGCCGAGTGCGACAAACCCACGAGTGTAAGAAAGTCATTTTCACACGAGTACTAGTACACTATTTTTCCTACGACCACAAATTATTCACCACAAAATAAATAAATTAAAGTTTGTCTGTTCAGAAAAAATAAAAAAACAATTGAGAACTTTGCAACACTAGGGTGATATTTACTTTGCAACACTAGTGTGATATGTACTTTCTCCTCACTGCTATATTATACTGTTTTGACAATATTTTTACATCGAAAATCACCTACCTAGAAGCATTATATAACCTTTATCATTTTGGAATTTAAAAAGGCCCTCACTCTAATAAAAAATTGTATGGTTTTGTTAGGTAATAACGCTAATAGTTTAATACGGTTTTCTGCTATTATAAGGGTTTTTTAAAAATTATCGATTCTTACATATTTTAGACACTCTTCTAAATAAAACGTAAGTGGTGCATATCCAAAATATTCCGTTTTTTAAAAATATCAGTAAATAAACTTACGGGACCGGGGAGTGAAAAGGGGTGCTGGGTGGGGTAAAATTGGTAAAACGAGATAATGAAACTGAACATCACATGTAAAATTAAGTAAAAATAACAGTTTTTCCTCATATTTTTAAGAAAAAATATAAATGAAAATTGTAAATGCATAACCTAACGTCCTTAAAGTAAGGAAAAACGACTACCAAACGTCAGTTACCATGCAAAATATGGAAAGCATTTGGCAACGTCGGAAGGGTCTGATTCTGTTTATGAATGGATAAAAGAAAGTGGATTCATAAAGTGTGTATTAGCCTTAGGTTTAATTAGGGATTAAAAAAAGATTTAACTAGTAATTGTTTGAGTACACGAAGAAAGAGAGGAAGGAATTTGATCTGTAGGCTTTTTTTTCTCTGGCGCTTTAGGTCGAACGGTCAAGCGGCAAGGCTGCCTCTATAAAGTACGTGCTCAAAGGTAGAAGGGAGATTTTAAATTTGATCTACTTACCTGACAACGTGACAACACTGTGCCAGTCAGTGAAAGTTGTTTTTTGTGGTTATGTCTATTTTTGTTTATGTTTTTATTTTTTCGTAAATTTTAATAAATATAAAATAAGATGATTTTCGCTAATTTGGGTTCTACCGTTTAAGGTAAATAAAAAGTTTTTTTTTACTGTCACTACAATAAATATGTCACTTGCAAAACCAATAGCAGTTTTTAGAATGACATCATATGTATCACACCAGTGTTGTAAAGTACTTTGCAACACTAGTGCTGTAAAGTACTTTGCAACACTAGTGTGATATAACGCATTTTCTATGCATGAAATCAGTGTGCTATTTGCTATTTTCACAAGTGGTCGTAGGAAAAGAATATTATTATTATTTTTTTAAATTAAGTTTTGAAGTTGTTTTTATATATCCTAAACAGATTTTTAAATGATTGCTTTTACGTCTAGTTTACAAAATAGCTATTTATGTATCAAGGGCGTTACTAGGACTATAAGGCCCTGAAAGTCGAAATAGCCCGAGGGCTAGATTTCTGACGTGATGGGCATTATAGTCCAGTAAAGCTCGTGGTGCATACAATGCTTTATGTTTTACCCAAAAAAAAAGAGTTTTTCAATGACTAATTACATTATTTATTTGCAATATAAAAATAAGTTGCACCTGTACCTGTATACGTAAGTAGATAATGACTGGTGTTAAGTTTGACTTTGATGTTTCTATCAGTTAGTCAGTTGGCATTTTTTATTTAACGATTTGCTCAAAATGGAAGAAATTCCACAAAATATAAGAGAAAAGGCCATAAAAGCGACCGAAAATCTTTTGCCAGTTAAATCAAGGCAACAGTATGATCGGGAGTATGGCATATTTGGTATTTGAAAAGATGCGAACGCAATTCTTCAAATAACCGAAACCGTTTTAATGGCATATTTTCAGGAACTGGTAAGTTATAGATTTTATTTTAATACATATGTTTGTATAAACTTGATCTTTATTGTGACAGAAATAAAATTGGATAAGCAATAAAATTTCCATATTAGGGCATTATAAGCGGGCATTATCATAATGCGCGCTTATAATGCCCTAGGTGTGCTGCAGGTATTATTGCTACCATAACATATTCCGTTTCTAAGGTATTACAGATCAATAATAGATGGGTAAAACATAAAAATGTTAAAAAAACCTCTATATAATTATAATTAATTATAGCTGTAATTGAAGAAGTCAACCTATATGCAGAAATGCCCTATTTTCCAATGTAACATTTTTTTTTCCGTGATTACAATATATGCTTTTTAAAATGTTTCCTTTTTTCAAATAAAAATTTTATCTGGATTTTTATACTTATTTCTTATTTTTATGAAGAAGACCGCTTATGCTGACCCATAATCCATAAATATTTAATTAAATATCTCCACAGTCCTATTGATTCAATATTTAATTAAATTGTTGCCGTTACTATTGGCTGGAATATACTACCCTAATCAATAATTATTGATACATTATTAATATTCGCTTTTTTTTATGGGAAATATAGTCAGAGCCTGTGAGCGGCAGGCTTTCCTTATTTTGTAAAACCTCAAAGTTTGCCAGTGCATGCTTCCAACATAGGTAGAAGCAATGGCAGACCATAGAGTTTAACCCATAGTAGCTTTGGCAGGTACCAGATACCCAAATTTTAATGAATTGAAACTTAACTTTTGTCATTTTGTAAAAGCTTTTTAGATATGATACTTGGGTACCTTACCTTAGAAGATATTTCTCCAGTCGGCAAACAGTTTTGACAGTTCCAACCCCTGGGCAGACAGGGTTGTAAATAGGCATGTCCAAAAATATTTTGATGTATACAGAGTGTACTTAAAATTAAAAAAAAAAGCTAACCTTATAGCAATAACTTTTTTGGGCACTCTGTTTACATTGATATATGTTTCGGAGATGTTTATTTGAAAATTCTGCAACTCTTATTTAGGACCTTTGTCAAATATTGTTATTTAACAAAAATATTGAAGTTGGATCATTGGACCACCCCAAAATGTTTGTCTTCCAAGAGGTTGAAACTGTCAAAACTGTCTGGCGACTGTGAAAATATCTACAAATAGGTATAGAAGGAACAGTTTAAAAATGTGAATTCGGTGCTCTTTTATAAGAAAAAAATTACAAAAAGTTTAAAGCAAATAAATCGGCATGCTTGTCTTCGCGGCCGCCTTTGCTATATTTCTTTTATGAAATGCCGGTTGATGCAGCTGGTCATCGCACTATGGGATAGAAATTAATTTTTTTGGTCAAAATTCTGAAACTTACCAATATAACTTAAAATGAGGTGCTTTTTACTGGAAAAATATTATTAATTATTACAAATGCTTTTGGAAACCTAAAACTTATTATATGTTATTATAAATTTACACCCCTTAACATTATTATTTTTTATTGTACAAAATAAACTAAAATGTCAGCTTGTTTGGTTAATGCGGTAGTATTCCTATGATATACGGGGCACGACAATAAATATGATTTTTTTAAATGGAATACCCTGAATATTATATCACCATCAAAAAATCTTTTAAAATGCTTTAAAAAATACTACATTTAATGTGTCTATCTCAATTAGTTTCGGAAATATGACCATCCAAATCTGAAAAATAATTTTAAATTATTTTTAGAAGCGTAATTGAGATACATCTTCCCAACTTTTTTATTTTTTAACGTATAAAATAAATAAAAACACTGTTTTGTTGGGTAGATTCTGTAGAATCCATATCTTTCATCAGAATGCTTTTATCTTTTAGGATATACGGTGTAGGACAAAACATATTAAATTTTAAAATGGAATACCTTGAAAATTATAAAAAAATCTTGTATCTGTCCTTACACTCAGAAGTAGCAAAAAGTAGGAAGGCAATTGTAAGTACAAAAACTGATAAAGGAAAAGGTAGACAAATATTTGACAAAAGTAGCGAGACTTCGCGAGACTGCATCGGAAACACAACAATAGCTGTTATTATTTAAACTCTTTTACTGTTTTTAGTAAACAAGGCTAATAATAAACCTAGTAGATTAAATGTTGTATATTTATGTTTACTTAAAATACATTTTCAAGTTTCTTATTACCCCAATAGAAGTAGCCATTTCCTTTTATAATTTTGCGTACATGTAGTTTGGAGTATCTACTCTGAAATACACAGCATGAGCCATTAAAATTTCAAAGTTGCTTTTTGGCCAAAATAATGGATTTCTATCCCATAGTGTATCGGCGCGTCGCTGTAAAGGATAGCGGCGCCTTTGTATAAAATAGTCCGATTGCAGGCGGCCTTTTTATGTTTTTTGTATTATTTTCAAAGGGTACCGAATTTGCGCTTTTAAAATGTTCTTACTATATTTTCAGGGATCTTTACTCTGCGAGATTAAAACACATGATGGCAAAACCTCGGTAAACGATTAAAACTGACGCGGTCCAAGCCTAAGAACCAAGATACCTTAGTTGACCAAAGTCGTGAAAGCTTCCGTTCTGTGTTAAGTAAAAAGTTTATTATCTTGAGTACAAAGGATTTGAGAGCTTGTGTTTTTATGATTTTTTTTTCTAAATTTTATTTTAAATCATCGGTAAATTAGAGTTTTAGAAAATTTTACTTGCCACCCACACGCTGACAGGGTTTTCAATTGTAATAGGCTTCATTGGGATTTCTTAGTTTAGATAAATTATAAATTATGTATCACATTGGAACCAGGACCGAAAGCGCTTGTGGCGAGCACCCAAAAGGATTTTTTAATATATAAATTCCCAATGACAACATAAAACATCCACAACCTTTATGTAATAAAAATCCTATCTAAAGATCATTAAATCGTGAGTTAAAAATAATATATGAATAGTTATAACGGAATAAATTTCAAATATAAATTTTCTGTGGATTTATTTATGACGACTTTATTAGAGCTTTGACCTCCTTACCTACTAGCTTAATAAACTTGATACTTTTATGTTGAATACATTTATTTAGATTAATAAATCTAAGAAAATTTTAAAATGTTAAGTGATAAAATAAAACTTATATTATATAAGGGTTATATAACCCTTAGGTTATATAACCGTGACGTCCGTTAATCATGCTTCGACTCTTTTAAAACCTTTTTAGGGGGTTTTGACGAGTCTACCCCGACTATTCATACCACCTTATATGGAAGCAACGCGTTAACCCAGCCTGTCAATGTCAAATGTTGGGTGTCGGACCAGGCAAACGAGTCACTTTTTTTGTCGGACAAGTTTACCACAATAGTAGAGGAGCCCAAGATGCTAAATTTGCAGTTATTTGAGCGTCATAGAGACCTATTGGGTTGCAAAGCTTAGATGATAAGAAGAAAGAAATGTTATATAATGTATACCTTTTATCGGGGCGTTAAGCGGCTATGGATTTTTAAGTATGTCAAAAAATATTTTTATTATTTTGGCTTGTTGAAATCGTTTAAATCGTATTGAATTATACATTTTTCGTTATCGTTGGATTATTTTCTTCAAAATAAAAATAAAATAACCACGCTCGGGCATGTCAAAATGACGTTATTTTTACAACTTTGTAGCCCTCCGCTTTCTTTACGTCACTCTCTAATTGTCAGATTAGTGAAATATACACTGTTTAGCATGTAATTAACAGAGACAACAATGAGACGAGTAACTGGTCCTAACTATTTGTCCGTTGTATTTATCTCTTTCTGGTTTAACGCAAGTTCCAATAAATATGTCTTTGTCTTTCATCATGGCAGGCTCTCGTAGATGGAGCAATCATCGCTTTGCCCTGGTTGCCAAGTTGTTTACAATTTTTGCATGTAAACTTTAATGTCCTTTTTGGCTCACATCTAATTAAGAGAAAGAAAATATACCATGAATCGAATATTTTTAACTTGACAAACGTTGCCGCAGGCAGTCACGCCGAAATGTTATTCGATATTTGTGTTTGATATTTTTCAATGGCCGATTTGTTTGGACAGTTTGTTTACATTTTCTGTGATTTATTGTGTGTTTCGTGGTTTTTTACCTTTAATTGGACTTTGAATATTGACTTTTATTAGTGATCACAGTGTATATATTAAATTTGTGCATTTCAACAGATAATTTAAGGTAATATTGACATGGTTATCTGTAAGAAAAAATCTTTATAGAAACCAAATAAATGACATTTTTAATTAGGTGTGTGTAATTATAGAACTAAACCCCAATATTTTATATTAATAGGAAACAAAACAAGTACCTAACATTAAGGGCAAAAATAGCACAGCTATATAATTTGAATTTGGCGGGCAAACGATAAAGTCGACTCACGCGCCATCTGCGTTTACCTTCCTTGAAGACAGACAAGGACGGCCCAGCAGCTATCTCTCTCTCGGATAATTTATTTACATTTAGTTGCTCGTCTTATTCTTGTCTCTGTAATTAACTCACTTTATCTTAATCTGACTCGCACGACAATTTCTGATGGACATATTTTGGTTTTTACGATCGCCCCTGTATACGGGGTTCATATTTGGTGGAGGTATTTCATCGGGTACAAGGTATCCTCTGGTATATTTTTCTGACGCACTTTACTAACTTCAGAAATCCCCTCTTGGGCTCCCCTACCTCAATGCTTAACATGCAATTTTTAAACATGGTGCCAAAAATCGTAAGTGTTAAAATCGCAAAACCATAAGACCCATTAACATGTTTTGGGAATCGAATTGGGTGGGTTTCGTAACTTTAATCCTTAAAACCACATTGTGGTAACAAGACAAAAAAGTTACGAGTTTGCCCGGTTCAACACCGGTCGACGCGCGCCACCATCGACGACATTGATAGGCTGGGTTAACGCGCCGCTTCCATATATGGCGGTATGAATATTTGTGGTAGACTCGTTAAAAGGAACCCCCTCAAAAGGTTAAAAATCATTAAGTGAATTTCATTACTGGTCCAGAGACTAATAGGAATTTTTGCTCATGTTTCATGGTAAAACACTTCGTATCATTTACATAACATGGAACTTCCTTGAGTAATAAGTGATGGCTATAATCCAAAATAATCACATTTTATTAAAATCTTGTATAATAGCAAATATTATTTTCCTACGACCACTTGTGAAAATAGCAAATAGCACACTGGTTTCATGCATAGAAAATGCATTATATCACACTAGTGTTGCAAAGTACTTTACAGCACTAGTGTTGCAAAGTATGATGTCATTCAAAAACTGCTATTGGTTTTGCAAGTGACATATTTATTGTAGTGACAGTAAAAAAACTTTTACTTACCTTAAACAGTAGAACCCAAATTAGCGAAAATCATCTTATTGACGTTAAGTTACTGCACAGTATAAGCTTTCTTCCAATATTGAAAAGAGTAATAATAAAATTTCCGAAAAAATAAAAACATAAACAAAAATAGACATTACCACAAAAACAACTTTCACTGACAGATCGCTCAGTGGCACAGTGTTGTCAGGTAAGTACATCAAATTAAAAATCTTCCTTCTACCTTTGAGCACGCACCTTATAGAGGCAGCCTTGCCGCTTGACCGTTCGACTTAAAGCGCCAGAGAAAAAAAGCCTATAGATCAAATTCCTTTCTCTCTTTCTTCGTGTACTCAAACAACTAGTTAAATCTTTTTTAAATCCCTAATTAAACCTAAGGCTAATACACACTTTATGAATCCACTTTCTTTTATCCATTCATAAATAGAATCAGACCCTTCCGACGTTGTCTAATGCTTTCCATAAATGCTTTCCATATTTTGCATGGTAACTGACGTTTGGTAGTCGTTTTTTTCTTACTTTTAGGACTAGTTAGGTTATGCATTTACAATTTTCATATTTTTTATATTTTTTCTTAAAAATATGAGGAAAAACTGTAATTTTTACTTAATTTTACATGTGATGTTCAGTTTCATTAACTCGTTTTACCAATTTTCCCCCACCCAGCACCCCTTTTCACTCCCCGGTCCCGTAAGTTTGTTTACTGATATTTTTAAAAAACGGAATATTTTGGATATGCACCACTTACATTTTATTAAGAAGAGTGTCTACAATATGTAAGTATCGATAATTTTTAAAAAACCCTTATAATAGCAGAAAACCGTATTAAACAATTACCGTTATTACCCAACAAAACCATACAATTTTTATTAAGTGGGGGCCTTTTTAAATTTCAAAATGAGAAAAGTTATATAATGCTTCTAGGTAGGTGATTTTCGATGTAAAAATATTGTCAAAACAGTATAATATAGCAGTGAGGAAAAGTACATATCACACTAGTGTTGCAAAGTAAATATCACCCTAGTGTTGCAAAGTTCTCAATTGTTTTGAATTTTTTCTGTAAGGACAAACTTTAATTTTTATTTTTTGGTCAATAATTTGTGGTCGTAGGAAAAATAGTGTACAGTACTCGTGTGAAAATGGCTTTCTTACACTCGTGGGTTTCCACGATTCCCACTCGTGTGAAATTAGTCATTTTCCTCACTTGTAATGTAATATACTATTTTATTACTGTAAAAACAATAAATAAAATTTCATTCCAAACAGTTTGAAGAAGATTTCTTTCTCAATTAAAAGTTTCAGGACTTTAAAATATTTTAGGGTTTTTCGGCAAATATACTTCATAAACTGGGACTTTAGCCCCACAAAAACCTGCGGCTAGTTGCACTACTGTTAATGCATTGGATCATTAAAATATCTACGGACTTTGCACTGATAGGGTTTACAAGAGGTCAAATACCCAAACATTTTTTTCTTTAATCGGAAGGAAATCGACATATTTCCAGTATGTTTTCTTACCTCCAAAATACATTATTGCTATAAGTAGAAGGGGTTGCTAGACAACGTACTTTTCCGGCCATAACCAGGTTAATTTTAACCGACTACAAAAAAGGAGGAGGTTAAACAGGTGTCCCACCGGGAGGAACTGCCGCGATCGATTTCTCAAAAAGTACGCTTTCGAAATTTTTAAAAATTTGGTAACTTTATTAAGTTAGTAGGGGACATACATACAACTAAAATATTCTATACCTAAGTCCAACCTTTTTTGACTTATTTTAAATTTTATGTCAAAAATGACGTTTGCAAGCCATTACATAACCATCAATTTCTTCTAAACAAAAGCCTTTAATATAAGTTGGGGTTGGGTTTCTTCTAGAGAAAGAACTACTTTAGCAGAGTGTATTGATATTTTTCCAATTAATAAATACAGAGTGGTCAAAAATAATCGTTAAAAATTATTACGACAAAAACCTCAAAACTAATTTTTTTAATGGAAACCCTTATCTTTTTTACCTTATCCTATTAAGCATCAAAAATAAGGATAAGTTTGTATAAGGATGTCCATTCCAAAAATTTATAGTTTTTGGAATATTAGGAATTTAATATTTATCTATTTAAACAATACTTTTAAGTACGGCTTAGTTTGGCTTCTAGTTGGCCTTAACAACAAAATGCGGCGTCACAGCCAACTACCCCGTACCTACCCGTACTTAAATGCATTGTTAGAATAAATAAATATTTAATCGTTAATATTTCAGAAAACTACAAATATTTATAAAAGACATCCTTATTTAAACTTACCCATATAAACGATAAGGGGTTTCATTTAAAAAATTGACTTTAAAAGCTGTTGTCGTTATAATTTTTAACAATTATTTTTGACCACTCTGTATTTATTTATTGTGAAAATATCAATTAAGACTACTAAACCCCAACTTATATCTAAGGTTTCTGTTTAGAAAAAGTTGATGGTTATGTAATAGCTTGCAAACGTCATGTTTGACATAAAATTAAATACAACCATCAATGATGTTTCAAAAAAAAATCAACTGACATTTTGCTCAAAAATAAACTACAACCGTAGTTTACTTTTATATTATTTACTCTGTATACAAAACTAACATGTTCTTTTCGTAAATGTTATTATTTTCAGTGGCGTAGCTAGTGCAGCAGGGGCTCTGGGGCAGAAAAGTAAAGTAGGGCCCCTAAAAATTCGAACACCAAAAAAAAAAAAGAAAAAATGTCCCCATTACTTTTTAAATTTCTTTCACGTCCACTTTCTTTTTATCTTTCATACTAACGCGAATACTCGCGAAAAAAAAGGTGCTTTCCATAAACTTTATTTAAGGGCCTTTTTCAACTCCAAAAGGACCCTCCTAGGATTGGGGGCCCCAGGGCACTGCCCTGCTTAGCCCCTGTTTTTTTACAAGCAAAAATATTTATTAAAAATAACTCATTTTCGAAAAATTACTTTTTTAACACGCTTTTATTAGCTTGGGTTGTAACTATCTATCTATCTATCTATCTATCTATCTATCTATGTAACGGAATCTTTGAGCCTAATTTTTACCAACTTCAAGCGATTCAATTTCTTTGAAACTTTGCACACGTATCAAGGACCGATGACAATGCAATAATTTAAAAACAGTATCCCGTTATCCTGATTAGGACCGCCAGGATAAATAAATTCCTTTGCAGATCCTCTGTGTCTCTTGACAAAATGGCGAAGGAATTTTTGAGTGAATAAACTAATTAATATATCGAACTAAAAAATGAAAAATAAATAATAGTTTAAAAAAACTAAAAAAACACGCTTTTATATGCAACCGAACTAAAAATTAGAAAATAATTTTTCATTACAAAGAGTTTGTCACTTCAGAATAAAAGCGTGGGGTGCTTAATATATTAAATGTTATAATTATTCTATTTGCAAATATCTATGAGGGAAAAGTTATGAAAAAATAGTAAAATGCACCCCCACGCTTTTTACTCTGAAGTGACAAACTCTTTGTAATGAAAAATTATTTTCTAATTTTTAGTTCGGTTTGCATATAAAAGCGTGTTTTTTAGTTTTTTAAACTATTATTTATTATGTATTTACCCTCTTGTAAGCCCTATTCGTGAACAGAATAAAGAGTATAATAAATATTTAAAAAAAAAATCTGAAAAATTTTACCAGCCTGTATCTATAAATAGGTAGGATGTTTAGGACTTGGACTCGTGAAATTTTTTCTTAGGATAATATGGCCTTCTTGAATATTTTACTTTACTTTTGAATCAACCTGTATATCTTTAAATATTCGAGTTGCAAAATAATTTACTCACAGTTTCTCCATCGATTCTTATATTTGTGTTTTTTATCTTTCAGTTCTTTTTCCTTTTTCTTCTTATTCTTAATCTCATCCGTTTTGACTTTAAAACACTGTTTGGCACTGTTCAAACAAGGCATTATGTCACTGTTATTATTTTTCTTTGTTCAAACAATTAACACATTAACTTCGATTTTATAATCAACATAAGCAAACACAAAAAAAATAACACTTATAAAGATTTTTTAAGAAAGTAATATTTAAATAAAAATTAGCAAGTAATTATTATTTTTAATAATAAATAAATGGAGTTGTGTAATGATGAAGACTAAACATTTTGTTTAGTAGTGTGTTGTAGCGGTAAATTAGAGCAAATATTACGGTAAATCGCCGGTAACCGAGATTTGAATGATGCCCGAGAAGGGGGCTTATGTAGGTACACGTATTTCCGGACTACTCCGGTCTTCAACAGATGAAGAACTACAGAGGTGTGAGCCGGAAGATTTTCTTCAGGCCTTATTATTGTGTTTTAGAGAAGAAGGATCTGCACGCGGACAAGCAAACTGGTTTTTGCCTGAATTGGGACAATTGAAAATAGTTAAGCTAAAAAGGAATAGCGGATTGTGCTTTTTAGCTTGATTGCCGATCTTATTGATGGCGGATTGTTCTTATGCTAACATGCCTACGAAAAGGCAATTAATTAAAATAAAATATGGGTTTTTTAATGGTTGAAATAAAATATGAGTTTTAACAGTTGGTATACAACTAACAGGAGCCGAGCCCTTGTAAAGGGTGATTCATTTGGATGTACTTTATAAAAAAAAAAAAAAAAATAATTAATATTTATTATCACACGGAAGAACTATATCTTACATTTAGTTTTTAAAGATTATGGCTTTTAAATGTTGGCCTTAACTGCGCCAATTTTGTCTTAAATTTCAAACTTACATCACATTGTTATTTATTTTTCCAAAAGTGTGAGTTTTTTAAAATATTTTAAAAAAAATCCAAATTTAATTGTGTATTATTAAATTTTATTTTTAATTTTAAGAGATTGGTATTCTATACCGGGTGATGCATCGCCGGGCGGGACAAAGGAAATCTCATGTAATTTTTAATGGGGTCAATTATTGACTCCCCTAATTATTTTAGAGAAAAATTCTATTGAATTTTATTGAAGAGCATGCAAATCTACGTCCATGGTAAAACTTTAGATTTTTCGGTTAACCCGTTTGCTAGTTAGATGCTAATATATTTTTAAAAATTGTTACATTATTATCTCCTCATATTTATGAACAACAATAAAAATACCAGTTAGCGTGACATAACGCGTTGTCTTTTTTAACTTTAGTGCTATATCATCACTATTATCAAAAAATTGAACAGTGAAAAGATGAAAGTTGTATTTATACAAACGAATTAAGTTAAGTTAAACTAAACTTCAGTAACAAATTTCAAGAACTTATGACATTCATAATATTTACATGCTTCAATAAATTATTAATATTATTACAATAATTAATATGTTGGAAATAAACTTAAAATTTAAGAAAATTTTTGAAATATTCCTCCATTGACTGCTAGACAATAACCCAGACATTCATAAAATTGTCTTCTTACATTGGCTAAATGGTAAATTGAAATTTTATTGCATTCTGCAGAAATAGTATTTTTTAACTCATCTAGATTAGAGTAATTTTTATCCTTGTATATCATGCTTTTAAATGGCCCCAGAGGAAGAAGTCATTTGGCAGAAATATCAGGAGACCTGGCCAATTTATGGTGTGATGTAGGCCAATAACATTTTCATTAAAAGCATTGTGTAAATAGTCCCGAACAGCCAGGGTATTATGTGCCGGGCAGCCATCCATTTGGTACCAAATTTCCTGATTTTCCCTGGATACATCATTTAAAGCGGGTAAAATTAGTTCTTCGAGTAGTTCCAAATAAAATTCTGCATTCAAATTTTTATTAGGAAAAAATGGTCCAATAATATGTTGTCCGAAAATCCCCGCCCAAACATTTACTTTCTGTGGATATTGCGTCCTCGTTTCGACAAATCTGTGTTGGTTTTAATACATAATACCCTGACTGTTCAGGAATATTTACACAATGCTTTTAATGGAAATGGTATTGGCCTATATTAGCATCTAACTAGCAAACGGGTTAACCGAAAAATTTAATGTTTTTACCATGGACGTAGATTTGCATGCTCTTCAATAAACTTCAATAGAATGTTTCTCTAAAATAATTAGGGGAGCCAATAATTGACCCCATTAACAATCACATGGGATTTTCTATATTCCGCCCGGCGGTGCATCACCACGGTATAGTCTTGTGTTTGGATCACTCTACTTACCTTTGACTATGACACGGGCCTTACCAATACTTTACTTGAAACCACAGATGAAAAAAATTGTTGGCCATTGCTGATTTTTGTTCTTATAAAAATAATTTAGTAGTTTATTTCGGTTACTTTAGTAAAAACCCATCAAAACACTTTGTTTACACTGACTGACAAGATCTTTACAATATTTAGGTGTTACTTAAATTAAATAGTAGCAACAAATACCTCTGTTGGGATATAATAAGATAAGTGATAATAATAATATGTGATAAGAAGCGACCTTCTACTAAACACTTTCACACTCTGACACATTCATTAAAGAAATAAAGCTATAAAACCGTATGTCAATCACGTCTGGAATATACGTTGCGTTTTAAACGTTTTATAAAGAAATAGACAGAAAAGAATTTTCCTTTTATTTCTTATCTGTACTATTAGTTAGGGATCCCTGGACCATTTTTACAAGCATAAAGTAACATACCTACGGATAAGAGAAACCATGTCATGCTAAAATTTTCGTACCGCTTTTGCGGCAGGCTGGCGATCGGTCCAAGCCTCGCCTCATGAAACATCAGCGCTGGGGAGACACGTAAGCTTACTGAAATGACTAACTGGCGGTATTTCAACGAGAAACGAATAAAATTATATTGGGAGTTTTCGCATGACCTGTCCTTAAATCGGCTATTCCATGAAAACTCTTATAATTTCCTTACTCTATGTTACAAGTCATTACTAACAAGCTTATTTTTCGTGAGTAGCTTCATTTTGATGAGACGCCTATCTTTTTTCCTTACAGCAATTTTCGTAGGTGGTAGTTTACAGGGGTAGCAGGAATTAAGTGTGTTGATTTGACGAATATCAAATATTTATTACTAACAGGGAGTTTTTCTGTTTATTTTCAAGATAATTATCTAAAGTAATCAAAAAATTATTTGTCCTACAAAATGTAAGTTTTCATCAAAGAGTCCCTTACAACCAACATGTATGGTTCCTTCTGGTTAGTTCTTATTCTGTTGATTTTTTTCTCTGGACAAACCACGAAGGCTAAAAGCCTTAATACTAATGTACCGTGGGTGTCTTAAGCGAGGTAAGAGGAAGTTTGTTGACACGGGACATAAATACTTAAAGAATTGGAGGGAAGGAAAAAACCTCCGCAAGCAGCAGGTTTCACATTTTAGAAACTGTGGGGATAAAAGAACGAACAAAGTGGGAAGTTCGGGGCCTGTCCAATTGGACTGTATAGGGATGCATACGCGCGGCACCACGACTTTCCCTGTTGGGAACCGTGAGTGGGGGAACTATACTGGACAATTCTTTAGAGCAGAAGCCATGAAAGTACCTATAAAAAAGCGATAAATCCCCCACAGCCCGACTATTTTTCTAGAAACCTGCGGCAACTTCGATTTTGACGAAATTTGGTTTACAGGGGTTTTTTGAGGCGCTGATCACGAATCTAAAAGAATTTTTTGGCGGAAACGTTTCGTTCTTAAGATATTCATCATCAGACTTGAATTTTAAACTAATCCTATTTTTACAATATTCCCTCTTCTTTTTGTACACAATTCTTGATTTAAGGCTAAAGTGGCATACAATATTTGATTTTACCGTTTAAAACACCATTTTTACGTATTTTACATTATTTTTGCATTAAATTGCATAGCTATACTTTAAATCATTTCAATCCCAGTGTGCCATGAAGGCCTATGTGTATGTATGGTTGCCGCATTATCAAAGAAAAACCACACAATTTAATGCAAAAATAATGTAAAAAACTTAGAAAAACGGGGCTTTAAAAGGTGAAAATCAAATATTGTGTGACACTTTAGCTTTAAATCAAGAATTGTGTGCGATAAGGGGAATATAGTAAAAATAAGCTTAGTTCAAATTTGAACTTTGATGAATATCTCGAAAATGAAACGTTTCCGCCAATAAATGTTTCAGATTTGTGATCCCAAAAACCCCTGTATACCAAATTTCGTTAAAATCGGAGTTGCCGCAGGTTTCTAGAAAATTACCCTAAATATTTTAAAAGAAAAGAAAGACAAACATATTTTTTACTTTAATAAATACTTCTATAATATTAAGGTATATATACCTATGTAGTTATGTCTATCCAATAACTACAGTATTGAAAACTCAAAAAAATTATAAATCATAAATTAATTTATATAAAAATATCCCAAAAGAGTTTGCAACTATAGTTTACTTTTTACTCAAGGCCACAAATACAAATTTGGTAGAAAAACATTCAAAAGGAAAATAATTAGCTAAAAATAGTCCTACCTTAAGAATAATTCATATGAATAGTTATTTTTATTTTGGACCCATTAATAATTTATATTATTCTTTTCCAATTTATGCGATACATCACCATCAGATAATAAAAATCATTTTTGTTTTGAGTTTTCGACTTTACCGACATACTACTTGTCAATTATTAACAATTTTGGTTAAGAGTTCTGTCACAATAAAATTGTTCTGCATTTTAACGCCATAGCCAACTTTTTAAAATAGATAAGAAGTAAAAAGGGATCGTCTATAAAATATAGTGCCTGGATAAGCAATGAAATGGACTTTATGATAATAGCTTTGTTCGCGGGTCTAGTAATGAACTGATTCTGAACCAGAATCGAACTGGTTTAGAATTGTGTTAAAGCGCATGTCTAGTTATTTATTAGTTCGGAATTTTTATTTATCGCGAACGATTTTCTATACAGCTGAGGATGTATTCTAACCTATCCTTTTGGTTAGGATTTTTCATGGTTAAATTGGATACTACACAAAAAAATTAAATTCAAACAAAAGGTAAATTGTTATACTGTCGAAAGCCACTCGAGGTCTCTCGGCGGAAGACAAGGGATTCCCTGCCTCCTCTCGTTTTTAACATAAGTATGTGTATTTAACTAAAGATAAAATTCAAACAACAAGAAATGGTAAAATCTTGTAAAATTATGTATATTTTTTATTTAAATCTTTATTTATTTTATTGCATACATACATTCATACGGAATACAATTAAAAATCCTTTGTTTATATACGCTTAGAATCACAAAAATATAAAAAAAAATATTCAACAGGTATATTAACCCGCATAAAAGTGGCAGAAACAAATAAACTGTAATACAACGGTTTATTTCTTTACCACAAAAACAGAAAACAGCTGACCATGTCGGCCAATGCGCATGAAATTCCGAACTGAACTTTTAGTTCCAACAAAAATCCCAGGACTGCTAACCAGGAACGAACTACTTCCATTGTAACCCGCGAATACAGAACTGTTACTAAAAATTCAGGATTTTACTAACCGCGAACGCTGCTTTTTCACTGCGCATGCGAATAGTCCAAGAACCGGTTCAGAATCGAACCCGCGAACAAAGCTATTAACTCTTTGAAAACCTATTTGGGGGGTGTCTTTTGACATGTCTATCACGAATATTCATACCGTCATATATGGAACCGACCGACCCTGTCAATTTTGACATGTTTGGGGTGTCGAACTGGGCAAATGCGTCACTTTTTTTGTCGGACAAGTTTACCACAATGTTTTACATGGAATTTTAAAAGATTTTGCCAAAAATGGTACAGTCACGAAACCATCAGGCTCAAAATTGACATATTTCGAGTACTGATGGACTGGGTGGGAACTGTATCTTTTAGTGCTCAGACAAGTTTGACGGAACACTGGAAAAGATGGGTTAAACATCTAATAACCCGACACCCACGGTAGTTAGGGGCGGTATTCATGCTCATTTAAATCTTATAGAATCTCTCGCAACTTATGATAATTTTTTTACAAATGGGAGCGGTCCTAAAAGATGCGAATGAGAATGAGAATAGCATCCCGAAGGCATAAGCATAATGGGCTGTCACAAGGATGAAAAAAAAATGGTGGTAAAAAGTTTATCTTTAAAAAGCCTCAACTATCCAGAAACAAAATAAGATTAGGCTGATCCCCAGAAAAATCATCCTATACACACCACTGCTTTGCGACGTAAATAGAGACATTTTGCACCCCTTATTTTGCAATTCCGTTGTGGTTAACGTTATTCTGAGACTGCGCAGTAACGCAAACATGATCCGTTATCGTTATTAACCATACCGGACTCCTTTAATTACGGATGAACACCGAAGAGCTTATCGTTATCGTTATCGTTACTGTTAAACTGCGTGGTTGCCGGATTGTAGAAATTTTAATATCAATTATTTAAAAGGTTAAAATTTTTATGCCGTATTAATTAAAATATCATTTATACCTAGGCTCTAATTAGCGAAAAATCTATAGCAGTAATAAAAATCAAATAGTGTTAAGAAATTTAAACGGACTTGCACTTTTACGGATATTCTAAATCAGTAATTAATTTTGTGTTTTGCTTATACTGTATTGTTTGCATCTACTTTAAAAAACGAAATCAACAGAAGTGTTTGCATATATTTAAATATCAATTTATATCTTATGAAGAATAAAAGTAAATACTGATTTTCGTTAACTTTAAAGTGGGTGAACCACAGGCAAACATAAGGTTATGTGTCGAAAGCGCAGACGCAAGATAAATTTCTTAAAAGAGGCTGCAAAATCTCTGTCTACAACTGCTGCCGTAATCGTTATGTTTAATAACGATAACCATAAGGAGGCCAAAAAACGTCTGTTATTTTAAGAGGTGCAAAATGTCTCCATTAATCCATTTATTTTATAATAACCCCTGAAGAGATTAATTTTTGTGTCTTTTGTAAAAAATTAATTAAGTCCGTACAAAGAATAAAGAAAAACAACAAAAACTTGACCCAGATATTTTTTAATGCAGCACACAAATTGCTTCATCAACAAGTCAACGAACTTTCTTCTTGTGTAGCTATTTTTAGCCACAGATGGTGAGGAATTCTCAACAGTCTTTGTGATGGAGAATCGCACCCAGTAATTGTGCATGTAAGAGTACCTTAAGAACTACTTGTACATACCGGTATACTGTGTAAAGGCATGTGGTAAAGTTTTAGGGAAACATAGCTGTTGCCATTTTATACATTTTTTTTTGTTTGTTTTTGTTCTACGCGGTGTATGAAGAAGTTTTTATTAAAAATTACCACGGTATATTTTTGCGTTCTCAACACGAATCCGTGGCTAGTTTTACGTCAGTACCCATTTTACTTATATGTATATTCTTCCTAGCTGTATCTTCCACTTGTAGAATAGCAATGGTAATGGTTTTATTAAAAGCGCTCTGCTAGGACTTGGGCGTTAATAATATTAAATAAAAACAACAAAAATTTATTAATTTTCAAAGAAGCAAAATGGCAACTAAACAACATTTAAGAACGTAGCATCAGAATTTACTTCCCGGTGCAAGCTGCAGGACAGACAAAAGACTTCATCTCATCAGAAGTAGGTTATTATTATTAATAGCTTATAAGGCGTGACAGTTTCTTTAGGTGCAGGCCATCACGTGGGATGAGATTTATAGGGTTTATAGCTTTTGTGTTTCTACAAATACTCTCCTGAAATGTATTCTTACAAAGCATTTAAAAGCTAAAGATCTCTAGTAGGGGTAAGTGTGATGGATTCACACAAGGGGACACCTACATACGCCATGTTTATCTGAAGTTAGACAGGAAGTAAAATATCAACGTTAAGTGGCTGTGCGCAGTTTTTATGTGTGTAGGTATATAGGTTAGTGAAGTTTCAGAATTGTCGGCGCGAAAAAAACGTTTTCCGGAAAGCTGAAAAGCTGCATGTGTTCAACCTATTCCAGGATCATTCACTTCTCTCAGTTCTTTGTAAAATAATGAACAAACGCAGAACTTCTTAATTACTTAGAAAAACACAAAATTTTGCATGACAGGCAATATGGATTTTCTCACAAGAGAACTACAGCCAATCTTCTTTCCTTCGTATCTCACAAGTGGAAAAAGTCTCTTGAGTTTCTAGGTGAATCCCAGGTCGTTGCTCTTGATATATCCAAAGCTTTCAACCAGGCGCTCCTGAATAAACTTTCGGCTTATTGGCTTCCAACAAAATTCTGTTCATGGCTCTCTATTTTTTTCTAATTGACATAAATCAGTTATTGTCAATGGTCACTCTTCAAGTTTCCACCAAATTAATGGTGGGGTGCCTCAGGGCTCAGTAATGGCAATAACTTTGTTTCTTCTTCACATCAACGATCTTCTCTTCTCCACAATAAATTCCCTTCAGAGTTTAGGTGACGATAGAAGCCTTCACTCCAGTTTTCAGGTTCTCAAACCAATCTCTAAGCAAGACTTGTATATAGAACGCAAGACGATGCAGATATCTCTCTCACAGGACCTTAATCTAATATTGGATTGGAACGTCAAAAATCTTATCCAATATCCAAAACACAATCATGTTTCATGTGACGGAAAAGTCATCAAATACTTATGCTTTACTACTTACTAGCGGCTTAATTCTGGAGAACAAAGGCACATTTAATCTTGTGGGCGTCACATTTGATAATGACCTTAACTGGCATAAATATATTGTATCTATAGCCACGGCAGCTTCAAAAAGTTTGGATTTCTCTATCGAGCGAAACAGTATATTTCCCCTTCTATAATTTATACACTTTGTATGTATCTTTGTATGGATCTGATTTGATCCCCTCTGAAATATTGTTCTTATATCTGGGAATGGCGTTTCCCACAACACTGAGTATTCTTGATTTCATCCAAGAAAGAGAGCTATTCGTACCAAAATTTACTTATTATTTATTGCTGGCTTTAATAAGAATACACATTATGTTTAATGTGGATCCCATATCTCACTTTTTCAATAAAAAAACTCTATAGGGCATTCATTGTTGTTTTAAAGATGTTTAAGAGTTGCAACTTTTTTACCGACCCTGTACGTAAAAACGGTTTTTTTACCGTAACAAGAAACAATACCTAGCAAAAAGTGACTATCAAACAACCTAAACTAACTCCCAATAAAAAAAAACAAGTTTAACGTCCCAAACATCCAACTTATCAAAATTTTTGATCCATCATCTTCAAATTAAAATCTAGCGGATCATTTTTTCATAGTTCTTTATTCAATCACGATTTAACTGTTAATAGAATCGCGGAACTCGAGGTCGCAGTTATGGTAATCGTGCAGACCCAGATGGTATAGTGACCAAGTGCCCAGTTCGTTCACCTATGCTATGGTAGTAGGAGTTGGGAGTATGAACCATAGAAACTAACGACTATCTCTTGTCTCATAACGTGTACCTATAACTCTTCTACAAGATAAAGTGTTGTGGTAGCCTACGTTTAGAAAGTCTATATGCATTACTAACTGCTAGTAATTAGCATATTACTATTTATTTGTTCTCTTTGGTATTATGCATCGTTGGTTTTACACGGGTTTTTAAAAAATATACAGGATGGCCCACCATATTCGACACGGTCTGTAGCTGGATAACCATGGGTTTTTAAGAAAAGTAAATACTGAAACATATACAGGTCGGATAAGGCCACAGTATAAAATTATTTTACTCTATACAGGATGTCTCAAAAAAGTGTGACGTATCAAAGTTATATTTTTTTAAATGGAACACCCTATATTTTATGACGGTTTTAGATTCTACATAAAAAATTAATTTAAGTTTGTTAATAGTACCAAGTGTCTAATTTTATTCGTTTTTCTGATATTTGATTTTTTTCAAAATGCAGGGGTGCAATTAAATTAATTTTATTTTAACAATATAAACTCCTTAAACTTTAAAATTTGTTACAAGATTAGGAAAAGTCTGCCTTATCATACGTAGGTCATATCGAGATCATAGATTATACAGGTTGATCAAAAAATAATTTCAATTTTTTAGAAAGTCAAATAGCAATATCTCTCTTATTTTAAATAGAACACCCTGTATTTTTTTATACCACATGATGACAAACCTAATGCTCTTTCAAATTGTCTATAGGTTGCATATACCTATCTTTTATACTTTTAAGTAAATTCCGTTTTAACATATTTTTTTCCAAATGTCTATTTAAATGTAAGTAGGCTATTATATAGCTATGCCTATTTACTAAGCCGTTATTGCAAAATGTAAATTTGTTGGAAAAAAAGCATAAAATTAAAAGATTTTGTAATATCTACCACTATTTTTAAAATTCACAGAAACAAAAATCATTAGTTGCTTATAATGCTACTTCCATTAACACTTATTTCAGCTGAATGTGGTAATGATAAAACTTGTGTTTTTAAACAATCCTAATAACGCATCTGGTCAGTTATGACGACATTCTGTGACCTATAACTCGTTTCTTCCATTATCCATAATCACGGTGTCAAATTTTTAAAGCAATTATTAAGGTTATCAGATGGTTTCTCCTGGAATATTTTTAGGATTAACTCTAGGCTAAAGTAAACCATTTTTTTCACATCCTACTAGTATCATCTTGTTGTTGTAGAAGAAGGGTTTTTATTATATATAAATCATCGAAATTTCTATAAACTGACTAAAACACTAGTAATCAATAAATGGTCGTTGTTATTTTCTTAAGAAAAATATTAATGGCTGCTATGTCACAGCCAACTTTAATTTAAATAAACATTTGGACTAAAAATTTGTAAAAACAGATTTTACTAAAAAAGCACAAAAGATAGGTATAGGCAACCTATACATCATTTGAAAGAGTATTTTATTTGTCATCATGTGACGTAAAAAAATACAGGGTGTTCCATTTAAAATAAGAGAGATATGGCTATTTGATTTTCTAAAAAAATTAAATTCTTTTTGATCACCCTGTACAATTATTGAGCTTGATTTGACCTACGTATGATATGGCAGACTTTTTCTAATCTTGTTACACATTTTAAAGTTTAAAGTGTTAAAGTAAAATCAATTTAATTTTACCTCTGCATTTTTCAAAAAAATCAAATATCACAAAAACGAATAAAATTAGACACTTAGTACTATAAGCAAACTTGAGTTATTTTTAAAGTAAAATCTAAAACCGTCATAAAATATAGGGTGTTCCATTTAAAAAATATAACTTTGATACGTCACACTTTTTGAGACACCCTGTATAGACTAAAATAATTTTATACTGTGGTCTTATCCGACCTGTATATGTTCCAGTATTTACTTTTTTAAAAACCCCATGGTTATCCAGCTAGAGACCGTGTCGAATATGGTGGGCCACCCTGTATATGTCAATAAAATGTTAAATGTAGAATGTAATAAAAACACAAATTTTACTTTGTTATTTTGTCACATATTTTATATTGCTTTTTTGCGTTACTGCAGTTTCGACATACTATGTCATTTTCAAACGACTTTTTAAAAGTGAATGAATTACAAAAAAGTGCATAAATTTATACCTTATACCGTAAATTTAACATCTAGTTTATCCTTTACAATTGTTAGGTCCTATCTCTATTGTTACAAGTATACTGCTATAATAAACTTTTACAGTTAGTCGAAAATATTAAATAATTGGGAATTTTTTATGTCTGTTTGCAGATTAAGAAGATTTACATTACTATTTTTATTGTGTTTATAAATTTCTATGTTCTCTAATATATCTAATTTTTTACTTTTTTGTTCTAAGTGTAAAATTTTTATACTATCTATATTAGGGAAAGAATGACCAGAGTCTAGAAAATGGTTTGAAAAATTTGAATTTCTTTTGCCTAATCTAAATGATGCGTAGTGTTCTTTAAATCTTTTTTCGAAGCTTCGGCCTGTTTGTCCTATGTAGCAACTATTGCACTCTGAACATTCTAGCTTATAAACTCCAGATTTTTTATGTTTATTAATCTTGTCTTATAACATTATTACATTCTACGTAAAAATGTATTGTCACAAAGTAACGGACTACTCAATAGATTCTTTAAATGTTAAATGGTTTAAAAAATTTGATTTAAGTTTTTAAAAATTAGATATCAAAGAAATATTTACATCTATATTGCCACTAGTTTGATTACAAGTAGAGTCCAAAAACATGAAAGGCATTTGAGCAAATCTTGTAATTAATCACCAGCGCAAAAAAAAAAATTAAGTACTTGAGATAATTGTTTAGTTGCTATTATAAATGAACTTATTTTTTGTGGTTGTTATTGTTCAAGTTAATAAATGTTTTAGTATTCTTGTTGAATGAGGTTTTTTATATACATACCCTTTAAAAAGAAAAATAAATATTGATTCAATCCATGGCCAACTATTTTTTTATTTGTTTGTTAGTTTCGCTGTTTAGAACAATGCAAAATATTAATTTTTATATATTGTTGTCGATTTTTGAGAATCACCCTGTATCTTCTAAACCAATCAAGTTAGCGTGGATCCGATTGCGCCATTAAATTAAACATTAAAGTATATAGTAAGAACATTTTAAAAGCGCAAATTCGGTACCCTTTGAAAATAATACAAAAAAACATAAAAAAGGCCGCCTGCAATCGGACTATTTTATACTAAGGCGCCGCTATCCTTAACAGCGACGCGCCGATACACTATGGGATAGAAATCCATTATTTTAGCCAAAAGCAACTTTGAAATTTTAATGGCTCATGCTGTGTATTTCCAAGTAGATACTCCAAACTACACAAAATTATAAAAGGTTTTGACGACTTCTATTGGGGTAATAAGAAACTTGAAAATGTATTTTAAGTAAACATAAATATACAACATTTAATCTACTAAGTTTATTATTAGCCTTTACTAAAAAAGTAAAAGAGTTTAAATAATAAGAGCTATTGTTGTGTTTCCGATGCAGTCTCATGAAGTCTCGCTACTCTGGTCAAAGATTTTTTTACCTTTTTCTGTATCAGTTTTTGTACTTACAAGTGCCTTCCTACTTTTTGCTACTTCTGAGTGTAAGAACAGATACAAGATTTTTTTATAATTTACAAGGATTTCCATTTTAAAATTTAATATGTTTTGTCCTACACTGTATATCCTAAAAGATAAAAGCATTCTGATGAAAGATATGGAGTCTACAGAATCTACCCAACAAAACAGTGTTTTTATTTATTTTATACGTTAAAAAAATAAAAAAGTTGGGAAGATGTATCTCTATTACGCTTCAAAGAATAATTTAAAATTATTTTTCAGATTTGGATGGTCATATTTCCGAAACTAATTGAGATAGACACATCAAATGTAGTATTTTTTAAAGCATTTTAAAAGATTTTTTTGGTGGTGATATAATATTTAGGGTATTCCATTTAAAAAAATCATACCTATTGTCGTACCCTGTATATCATATGAGATAATAATCATCGAATTACTGATTAGAATACTAACGAATTAACCAAACAAGCTAATATTTTAGTTTATTTTGTACAATAAAAAATAATAATGTTAAGGGGGTGTAAATTTATAATAACATATAATAAGTTTTAGGTTCCCAAAAAGCATTTGTAATAATTTATAATATTTTCCAGTAAAAAGCACCTCATTTTAAGTTAGATTGATAAGTTTCAGAATTTTGACCAAAAAATTAATTTCTATCCCATAGTGCGATGAGCAGCTGCATCAACCGGCATATCATAAAAGAAATATAGCAAAGGCGGCCGCGAAGTCAAGAATGCCGATTTATTAGCTTTAAACTTTTTTGTGATTTTTTTTTCTTATCAAAGAGCACCGAATTTACATTTTTAAACTGTTCCTTCTATAATGGGACAAGTGTCTTAGTTTTTTTGTATTTCTTACCGTTTAGCCTATACCCTATAATACCAACCAAAAAAAAAACATCCTGTACAGTATTTAAGACAAATTTCAAACGATTTTAGGTCTGGATTATTATTACATTTAATATCTTATTAGCACTATTACTAGCTAATGGGACACTTTATATATAAAAAAAACGTGTCAAATTTTATTACAAAGAAGAGGGACAGCGGACCATCAAGTGAGAGAAGAGTATTCTTGGCAAGACGGGAGTACCGTTTTCTCTCGAGTCCACGAGACATCATGCACACAGCCTTGTGTACATGATGAATTTTTTTACTAGGAAAAAACTAAAAGCCCCTAGACTTAGGCGATTGTGTAGTAATATTGTAAAAAAATAGTAAAAATATCCTTACTCTGTTTTCAGCGTCCCTAACCACAACTTAGATACACTAAATTAATGTACACATATATTTTTTCACTAACTAGTACATGACGATCTTATAGTAAATTTCGAACTGGTAAAGAGAAACTATTTAGACATTAATGCAAATGTGTAATATTTAAACATGTTAAAAGATAATTATAGCGTGATAAAAACGTTAATAAACCTGATAAAGCTGTAATCTACCAGAAGCATTTTGTGGACTTTGAAAATGTGACGGAATTTTTAGAGATTGTAAGGGTATGTACCTACTTAGGTACAGGGTCACGCAGCGGGGTCTGAACTGAGCACAATTTGGGACTTTGATCGTATTTTTAAAAATAACTGATGAATATTCTTCTGTAGAATTAAATATATATCTTTTAACCCTCGTTTCACACTAATCCGGACTCGACGGATAGAGTGATAAAAAATTATACAAAGCCTTTGACTTTGCCGACTTTCCGCGTTGTCAACGTCTGAAAGGTCTCATAAGACTTCATCATACACTTCGATAGCGTTAGTCCGTCGCAGACTTCCCGGCTCCCGCTAATGTAAAACGAAAGTAAGGTCTCGGTTACGATAACAGAGCGTAAGCGTTGAACGGAAAGTTTCAGATCTACAATATTTTGTGGTAAACAGCGTCTTTAAACAAGTTTATATACCTCAAAACGCTCCGCGAATATTATTTGTTGGTTTCGAAAGGCCAGCGGCAGGGCTCTTTTGCTCAGGAATACTGCAGCCGGCTGATTTAAAAAACAAGTTATTTTATTCTTGCATAAGATCAAAGACAGCACTCGCACATTTTTCCGCTCTACGCTGGCCGCTTACGATTAGTATCGTGCCCAACGACTGACTGCCTTTTTACATTAGCGGAAGACGGGAATCCGGGCGACGGATCGACGGTATCAAAGCGTATGAAGTCGTATGAGACCTTTCACACGTTGAAAACCCGAAAGGACGGCAAACTGAAAGGCTCCATATAATTTTTTATCACTCTGGACGGCGAATCTGGCTTAGTGTGAAAAGGCGCTTATTGCCTTTTCACATTAGAGGGAGCCGGGCGACAGACGCACGCTATTGAAGAGTATGGAGTCAAGCATCGCGCGCACTGAAGTGGCAAGCGAGTGGTGAACTAGTGGCAGTTAAAACCTCCAAAGCTCTCGAAAATTAAACATTTTTGTAGTGACTAGTGGTACCCAAATGACGCCACACACTTTCCAAACACCATTCCACCACCACTTTAATTCGCGCTTCTGTAATTATTTACGGAGCTTTTAAATATTGCTCTTGATCTTGACATGCCACCTGGCCGCCACATCACTTGCTTACCATTTCAGTGCGCGCATTGCCTTATGAGACCTTTCACACGTTAAAAATCCGGAAAATCGGCAAACTCAAAGGCTCTATATAATTTTTTTATCACTCTCTCGGCAAATCCGGCCTAGTGTGAAACAAGGGTTACAGTCTATCTGTAGAAACCCCGAACATATCACTTTTTCATTTCGACAATGGCGTATAGCGTTTCTTCCAAACTTTCTAGCCTTTAAACCCCATACGAATAAACTGCTTTTTAATTCCACTAAATCACGTTGGTCACATCCTAATAATACTAACAGTGTAATTTTTTTATACTTTGGAAAACATGTTTAAAATATATTAAACAACGCGACGCAATCACAAGCGTGTTCTAGAAGTCAATATCAAAAAAGTATAATTTATTTGAAACCAATTTACCTGGTTTCTATTTAATTACCATACTTACACAGGTTCCTAGTTTAAAGCGGTACTTTTATAGTACTTAAAAATAAAAACAAATTTTAAATAATCACTATTTTATAACAGGTTTTAATGTTGGTAATTTATTGCCGATTTTTATTGTTTTTTTTTATCTTTGGACATACCACGAAGGCTAAAAGCCTAAATACATGTCTTAAGCGAGGTAAGAGGGAGTTTGTTGACACGGGACTTAAATACTTGAAGATTTGGGGGAAGGGAAAGACCTCCGCTGGCAGTAGATTCCACAGTCTATGGGTAAACATTTTTGACTGCATGTAAATTAAAAAAAAAAACAGCATGATAAACAGTGTCCACAACAAATAGTTACGCCATTGCGTAATATTGGAGCCTTGTATGGATTTAAAATTCGAACAGGAAGCAACCTTTACCCATTTGTTAACCGGATAAAAACTGTTTTGTATTAAAAATAATATTTAAATCAATGTATCGCCAAAGCATTGCCTAAAAAGTATTGTCAAGGCTACGATGTATAAAAAATATAAATAAATTTTTCAGTCACCCTGTGTAATGTCAGTATTTATTTTCTTGTTTTACATATTAATACTAATATGTTACAAATGTTTTTATTTTCTTCAATTTTATACCTGGAGCCTAGGCAAAGTTTTAAATTTTTAACTTTGCTAAACAATTTGCTGCCAATTCAACCCTTGACCCTCCCGTAAACCATCCAATTCCAGCGGTTACCCCATACCTCATGAAATGCTCGATATTATTTTAAAGGTAAAACACATTTAGCGTATCTTTTCTTCCCTTAACACCAAGAAATCGTCTGGGCTGGATGGCATACCAGCAATCGTTTTTAAAAAATGTGCTCCTGAACTTGCACCTATTTTAACTCGTCTCTTTCGAATTTCTTACGACACAGGTATCTTTCCGGAGAGCTGGAAAGCTGCACGTGTTCAACCTATTCCCAAGAAAGGATCTAAATCTCTTCCATCTAACTATAGACCAATTTCAATTCTCACAGTTCTTTGTAAAGTAATGGAAAAATTAATTAATTTACAAATTCTTAAGTACTTAGAAAAACACAAAATTTTGCATGACAGGCAGTATGGATTTCGCCACAAAAGATCTACAGCAGATCTTCTTTCCTTTGTATCACACTGTTAGAATAAGTCTCTTGAGTTTCTAGGTGAGTCCCAGATCGTTGCTCTTGATATATCCAAAGCTTTTGACCAGGTCTGGCATGCCGCACTTCTTAATAAACTTCCCTGCTATGGTCTTTCAACTAAACTCTGTACTTGGCTCTCTAGCTATCTATCTGATCGACGTATATCAGTTATTGTGGACGGCCATTCTTCAAGCTTTCACCAAGTAAATGCTGGAATCCCTCAGGGCTCAGTTTTGGCACCAACATTGTTTCTTTTTCACATCAACGACCTTCTCTCGTCCACAACTAATCCTATTCATACTTTCGCCGACGATAGTACCCTTCACTTCAGTTTTCAGGTTCCTAAACCCATCACTAAAAATGACTTGGAAAACAAACGCAGAGCGATGCAGATATCTCTTTCACAGGATCTTAATTTAATAGTGGATTGGGGCGCCAAAAATCTCGTCCATTTTAATGCATCCAAAACACACATCACTCACACTCACTTTGTTCGTTCTTTTATCCCTAGAGTTTCTAGACTGTGGGTGGAACCTGCTGCCAGCGGAGGTCTTTCCTTCCCCCAAATCTTCAAGTATTTAAGTCCCGTGTCAACAAACTCCCTCTTACCCTTCGGGTTTCAATTTATTGTTTCTTACCGAAGGGAAATTAATTGTTCCCGGGAGAGTGAGGGGGGAACTTGTTACGTGAGTAAAAATAAATTTATTATCCTCAAAAATTTTAAACAGCAAAAAAGACCCTTACGAAAAAACCAACCGCTTTATTGATTTCAATTTTCTTTTTTTCACTGTAAGAAAGTTAGGTAAAGATTCTTTGATACGTTTTTATGTATTTCTGGTATTTTTCCAGTGAGGAGGGGGATCATCCCCTGAATTCAAAACTGCCGGTTTTTATTTTTTTAGGTTTTGCCAGCCTTATCTTATATTTTATTATTTGGAAAGTGAACGACCTCTGCAAATAGATAAAGAATCAATAAATAATCATCAAACAATGATGTGACGTGACATAACAGTGGATACAAAAGTATTAAAATTATTATTCTGTTAAACTAAAAGAATAGTAATTTATG